>JAJNAA010012012.1:0-15586 GCA_023807345.1 Entodinium bursa | reverse complement strand
TCAGGAGATAAAAATAATGAGTATGTTAAATATCAAATAGGGGATAATTTTAAATTAAAATTAAATGAAAATTTTTCGGAAAAAGATAATGCTTTAATAGGATTAACGGAAATAGAAAATATTGAAGAAATAATTCCAAGAATAATAATTAATGATGCAGATGTTGATAAAAAAGGAAGAAATGCTTTAATTAATCCCGAATATACTCATATAGGAATAAGTCAAACCGAAGTAGATGAAGAAATATATATTATTTTAATCTTTTCTAAATTTATAAAAAAAGATGATAAAGTACCCGAAGAAAAAGAAAATAAAAATGAAGAAGATACTAAACATGAAATTCAAATACCTAAACCTGAAGAAAAATATAAATACTTATCAGAAAAAGAAATTCAGATTTATAAGACAATAAGTGCATTTCATGAAAATCCAAAAAATTTTATGGATAAATCAGAATTATTTAAGAAAAAGAAAAAAACAGATTACGAAAATTTTATAAAGGAATTAGATAGAATGCCTGAAATAAAACCAGATAAAGATTTATGTGATATTGCAAAGGAAGAAGTTAAAAAATTTTCAGGAGATAAAAATAATGAGTATGTTAAATATCAAATAGGGGATAATTTTAAATTAAAATTAAATGAAAATTTTTCAGAAAAAGATAATGCTTTAATAGGATTAACGGAAATAGAAAATATTGAAGAAATAATTCCGAGAATAATAATTAATGATTCAGATGTTGATAAAAAAGGAAGAAATGCATTAATTAATCCAGAATATACTCATATAGGAATAAGTCAAACCGAAGTAGATGAAGAAATATATATTATTTTAATTTTTTCGAGGCCAAAAACTGAAGAAGAAAAATTAGAATCTTCTCAAAGAAAACAATCGAATGTTATAAATGATAAAGATCCTCAGAATGCTTCAAATAATAATAATAATCAAAATAAAATTACATCTAACAAAGATAATAATGAAGCTGAAAATCCTAAAAAAGATGATTCACAAAATGGTAAAAATACAAATGATCAAGGGCAGAAAGCAAATATAGCTCAAAATCCAAAACCAAATGCTGGAACTGAAACAAATAAAAATAAAATAAAAGCTAATGATAATAATAAAGCACCAGTTCAAAAAGATCCTTTAACCATGAATAAAACTCCTTCTTCTAACATGAATGATATTATGAAAACTAAAAATATTGCTAATAATGATAATATGAATGAGATTTATTTTTTCACTTCTGTATATAATCGTAGTTTAAATTATGATATTAAATTATACTTATCCGAAAAAAAAGGAAGTTCTGAATATAAAAATTTCACATATCAAAAAAATGAATTTATTTTTGGAAATCTCAAATATTTATTATTTTATTTCAAAGTTTTACTTCCAAAGAAAGCATCTTTTTTCATTAATATAAATTATTATTATAACAATTATAATTACAAAGACATTTGTTACTATACAGAGACATTACAAACAAAAAATAATAGTGCTATATTAGAATATATTAGATTATATAGAGATAAAACTAATAGTGAAATTAGTCAAATAAATTTCAATAACGAAAATTTATTATTACAATATAAAAATTTGTTGGAATATTTTAAAGCTGATATGAAACTTTTAAATCCTTATTTAGAAAAATATAAACCAACTAATAGTAATAATATGAATATAACTGATATACTTATTATTCTAAAAATATTCTCTGATAATAATTATATACCTTTATTTTTGAAGGATTTATATATAAATAAAATTTTTTTCCCACATTATTTGAATATTAAATTCGAAAATAATACTATGTTCTTGGAATTAATTGGAATTGTTTTTAACTCAAAAATTAAAAATGATAAAAACAACGAAATAAAAAGAGCGATACAAAATAATCTTTTGAGCATATATGGATATGCTTTTTATAAATATAACAAAGAAAAATTTTCTTCATTAATTAAAAGCGATAATGTCTTTAGAGCATCATTATCAATATTAATAGGAGCAAATTTCATAAAAATAAATGATTTAGTAAAAAATAAATATTTAGATGAAAAACAAGTGGTCCCTTTTATTATTGAAAATGCGAGCTCTTTTGATGATTTAAAAAATATATTTAAAAGATATAAAAATTTAATAGATGCTTTGAATTCGTTAAATGATCATTATGATTTATTTAATAAAGTACTAACTCAAAAAGAAAATGATAAAATTAAATTATTGCCTTGGAATTGGTTTTCATCTGCTAATATTGAAATTGAATTACCAAAATATTCATTAAAAGATGACCTTGATACCATTTTCGATTTAATTGAAAAATATTTAGCAAATGTAAAAGCAAAAAAAATAAAACTTATTAATCTTTTGGATTTGATTGAAAATATAATAAACGAAAACTATAGAATTTCTAATTTGAATAATTTAATTAAAATTAAAGAAAAATTAATTCCATTAGAGCAAAAAAAAGAAATTGAAAGAAAAAATATAAATGATCTCAATGAAAGTATACATGATGTAGGTATATCTTTAGCAACGACTTATAAATTTTCAAATAATGAAGAAATTATGAATTTTATTTCAAAAGATTGTTTTTACTTGATTCAACAATTTGAATCCTCTTCTAAAAGAGATCCAAATGTTTTCAAATATTTTAATATTTTTGATGATAAAAAATTGGGCTTTGCTAAATTTATTGAACTTAAAATGTATTCAAGATTTAAAAATAATCCAAAAGCATTTTATAAAATATTTATAGATAAAATGGTATCTTTAGCTCATCTAAGTTTAATATTTGAATTATTTCCAAAAGATAATTTAGATGAAGATTTTACTAATTTATTGTTAGATAAAATATCTAAATTATATGAATTAGGTCAACATCAAGATAATAATATATTATATGAAAATATGTATATTTTAATAAAAAATGTTATTAGTAATTCTATTAAAGTCAGTAAATTTACAAATGTATTAGAAAATTTGCAATATTTAGACCATAATTTAGTAAAAGAAATTTATATATATATTTTGGCGAAAAACGAAAAACAAATCACAAAAAAAGTTATAGATGAATTTTCCAAATTTTTTATTGGTAATTTAAAAAATATGAATGCTCAAGAAATTTATTTATTATTAAAATCTTGTTCTAAGAACGTTGATTTCTTGAAAATAATTTTTGATAAAATTTCAAATTATACAATTAATTTAGGTGATATTTATAGTCCAAATATTTCTCCAAACTTCGAATTATATGAATTATTTGTAAAAAATAAATATATTAATGATATGAATTATATAGAAACAGAATATATGAGTTCTACTTTAGATATAAATGGCAAAATATTTTTTAACTTAAAAGGATTAGAAATTTCTTATTTAAAAATATCAGATTTATTAAAAAATCATAAGCAAAATTTTTTGCATAAATTAAATATAATTTCAACTGCTTTAAATGAAGAAAGTAAATCTAAAGAATTATATAATCATATTTGTAATGGTATCCAAGCATGCAAAGATAAAATGGATCAATTAAATCAAATAAATGAATATTTGGAAACTTTTGAGCCAAAAACTGAACAAGATTCAAAAAATAAAATTATGAATATTATTAATATATTAAAAGAAAAAAATATTAATGAGATAATTGATGAGCAAGAAACTGAGAAAATCCAAAATTTTAATGCTTTATTAGAAAAATCAAAAAAATTAAGATTTAAAAAAAGTATAATTTTTATGAAACTATATGAAGAGTCCACAAAGCAAAAACTTAATTATGATGAAGTCCAAACATTAAATGAAACTATTGAAAATTATAATAATATAATAAAAAAAATAATTAATTTTAGAGAAGAAATTTTCCTTACATAGAAAATATAAAAATTATTTTAGAATTATTGAGAACTAAAAAAGAAGAAATAGAAAATGAAATGAATTTTATTTCTGAAGAATTTAGGGGATTCTTGAATGAAAAAAATGTAGAAATAAATTCTGTAAAAAATAATTTATTATATTTTATGAATTTGAAAGAAATTAAAGAATATATTTCAGCAATTCATTGGATATTGAACATCTTTAAAAATTTATGCAATAATGAAAATTATCAAGAAACAGAATATTCCACAAAATTAGTTGAAATTTTGGAAGAATTAAATAATGAAAATATAAAAAGTCAAAATGTTGAAAAAGCTATGAAAATATTGGGAGAATATGAAATAAATATTGAAAATGATAATAAAGATGATTTTAATTTATTTTTAAAAAAAGTTTATGGTAAAGAAGATGAAATAAAATTTTGTGTTGGAAAAACAGACCAAGAAATAAAGGCTTTAAATGAAAGACTACAAGATAGACAAAGTGAGGGTGGTAATTTACAACCTGAAGATTTTGATGATTTTATAGGGTGTAAAATGTATGTTAATACTATTATCGGAAGTCAACTTGCTAATGATAGAGAATTGTTTAAAAAATTAAGAGATAATTTCAAGGCTGATAAATATTATATTATTAAATTTAATAATTATATTGAAAAATATGGAGAAATCAAAGAATTATATGATGACTCACTTTCAGATCATTCTGAAGTTACCAAATCATTAATTAAAAAAATAATGGTACTTTCTAATATTAATATTTTAAAAGATGGACATGATTTTAAATTTAATATTGAATATGATACGAATAAAACTTTCGATTTAAAATCATTAATTGAATTAAAAAATAAATCATTATTTTCTCAAAATATGATAACAGATGATGAAGAATATAAGGAACAAATTCTTCTTTTTAAAGAAATTGTAGATAATATAAAAAAATTATGTGAAAATATCCAAAAATTAATATTTTCGGGTTATCCTTCTGATATTACTATTCATTTAAAAATAGAAAATAATATTTTAAAAAATAGTGAAACCGATGGTGAAAATGCGAATGATATTATGAAAAAATATAAAACTTTATTCGAGCAATTCGAAGGGGAAATAAAAAATTCTTATAGAAATAAACCATTAATGAGATTTTTATATGGTCCTCTATTTTTATCAGTGATAGAAAGTATTAAAAGAGATAAAGAAATAAACTTTTTATTAAAAGCAATTTCTAATGGAAAAATTAATATTCTACCAGAAAAAGGAAAATATCAAATAAAGGATAATGCCGCTTTTCCTGAGATATTTAAAGTAATTAATGATTATCTAGAAGAATGTTTGACATTAAATAATTTAAATTTAGAAAAAATTTTCGAAGAAAATAAATTGATTATAAAAAAAGTTGGTTTATATCGACTCGCAGTTTATCAAGATATAGAAAAAAATTTATTAGCCTTATATAAACAATTTACAAATAATTTCCCTTTATCCAACACGGTTTTAATATGTAATGAGCATACAACTTATGAAGAAATTTTAGCCTTTTTATACTTAAGTTTCAAATGCCAATATGAAATTTTATTTTGTTTAATGGGAATAGAAAAATTAGAATCTGGGAATAGGTTATTAGTTATTAAAACAATAGCAAAATTTTTGAAAGAACATGGACAAAAAATGATTTCATGTTTAGTTATTATTTATTTAAAAGAATCGGAAATTAGATCATCTTTATCAAAATTAATACCTGGTAATAAAATGATAGTTTTAGAAGAGGATAACCAACAATTTAAACATGTCAACGATAATATTGAAGTATTTATTTCGGAGCGTGCTGGTTATGGAAAAAGTAAGGAAATAGAAGAAAAAATTAAGAAAGAATTAAAAAATTATATTTATTTCCCAATAGGAGGTGATTTCACTAGGAAAAAAATAATTCAAAGATTAATTGATTTTAAAATACCGCAAAAAGAAGTCTCTAATTATATAATACATTTTGATTTAAATGAAACAGATTTAATAGAATTAGTCAGAGAAATACTTTTAAAAATATTAATTTTAAAAAAATTGGATATAAATGAACAAATTTTTTTCTTTGGAAATGAATTAAATTTAAAAATTGAATTACCTATGGATTTTATAATTATATTAGTAAATTTCCTATTTTAGATTTATTCCAAAAAAATGAAATTAAAAAATTATTACCTTTAAAAATTGAGAAAAATAAGAAAAAAATTGGAGAGGATTCTATATTTATTGTAGCAAATACTTTAAGAAAATATAAGGAACAAAGAATAGGAGAAGAAAATATAAATTTAGAAGAAGAAAATAGATTAACTATTGGCGAATGTGAATCAATAATAGATGAATATTTAAAAAGTAATGAAAATGAATATAATTATTATCAGAAAAATAGTTTTATAAAATTATTATCTGAAGAATTCACATTGTTTAATAAAAGATGGCTATTAGACCCTAGTTCATTTGATAAACATGATAGAAATGGAAGAAATTCTTTAAGTAAAAGTAGAAATCAAATAATTAAAAGTATATTGGATTCATCAATATTTTTCACAAAAGGACCTTATGATAATTTAATAAAGTCTCAATCAACAAGTCAAGAAGAATATAAAGATTTTGATGAAGAAAAATTAAATAAACAGGCTTTGGAATCTCTTGAAAAAACAAAAGATAACGTAACTTTTGATAGTATTCCTGCAACTTTGTTTTTATTTAATGAAGATGAAACTTCATTTACAGCAATAACTAAACAACAAAAAGGAACCGAAGAATATAAAAGATTTTATGATTTAATTAATTCACAATCCATATATCGAGGACAAAAATATGATTTACCTGATTATTCGAATGGTGACCATTATTTTTATTTAAGAGAATTACAAAAAATTTTAGGATTAGGTATAATGATTTTTGATGAGAATGAAACAAGGGAATTAAATGAAAGACTATTAAATGAAAATAAATTAGAAGAATTGGATTCTAATGTATATAACCCAGATAATATGGATGAAGATAGGAAATTATTTATGGCAAAACTTGCTAGATTAAATGGAAATTATGTTTATACTAGAGATAATTTTATTAAATCAGTAATTATTTTGAAAAAAATAAAGGCTTCTATTCCAGTTATTTTAATGGGTGAAACTGGTTGTGGAAAAACTAGTCTTTTGAAAATGTTATCAATATTTATGAATAAAGGTTCAGAAAAAATGAAAACATTAAATGTGCATGCAGGAACTAATGAAGAAGATATTATTAATTTCATGAATGACGTAGTTTTAAATAATATAGAAAAAGAATTTAATGAGGATTTAAATAAAATTATGGCAAAATTTGATGCAGATAAAAATGCTGGGAAATATAATCGAGAAAAATATCTTGAAGAACAAAAAGAAAAATTAAAGAAAAAAGAAATATGGATATTTTTCGACGAATTAAATACTTGCAATTCAATGGGATTAATCTCTGAAATTATGTGTAAAAAAACAATGCTGGGTAAACCTTTACCAAAAAATTTGATATTTTTAGGAGCTGTTAATCCTTATAGAACAATGACAACTAAAATGAAACAAAGTGGTTTAACTTACCATAGCGATAATAAATCTAAATCAAGCTTATTAGTATATACAGTAAATCCTTTACCTCATACTTTAATGAATTTTATATTTAATTTCAGTTCTTTAAGTGAACGAGAAGAAAGAGAATATATAAAAAGTATGATTAAGCAAAATATAACAAGATTTTATCCTAATCAAGGAGAAGAATGTTAAAAAATAATTCAAAAAACTTTAGATAGTATTTGCGATTGTCATAAATTTATAAGAGATAATTATGATGCTTCTTCAGTAAGTCTTAGGGAAATTAGAAGATTTAATATTTTTTTCAAATTTTTCATTGATTATTTAAAAAATAAATCAAAATATAAGGAACATTATGCCACTATTTATAATTTATTAATAGCAGCTTTAAATATAACTATTTATTTATGTTATTATTTGAGAATATCCGATAAAAAAATAAGGGAAGAATTATCTCAAATTTTATCAGCATATTTCGATGGAAAACAATTGCTAAAGCAATGGATAATACTTTAGCAAATAATTATAAAACTTTAATTGAAGCTTTGGCATTATCTTATTATGAATATAAGCAATCAATTGCCGATGATGAAAAAACAGAAAATTTCCATGGTAATAGAGATTTTTACCATTTAATAAAATGTGCTATGAGAGAATTAAAGAAAAGAAAGGATGAAATCGAAGGAATAAATCAAGATAAAATTTTGACTAAAATTGGTCTAATGTCATTAACAAGAAATTTTGGAGGTTTAAATGATTCTTTAGAAAAAATTAAATCTAAATTTGCCAAAATATATACCAATTATAATGAGGATGAAAATTATAAATATAATATTTTAGAATGCATAAAAGATAATTTATATGATTATAATAGTAGATTTTTAATGCTTGTGGCAAATTCAACTATAATTAAATATTTGGAAAATGTGTTAGATTCTCAAAAAAAAGATTATGTATTTTTAACAGGGAGTCAATTTGCTTTAGATAAAAAAGCAGCAGAAAAAGGAGGAGGATATAGTGAAGATTTATTAAATAAAATTCAATATTTAATGAGTAAAGATAATGTTTTAATTTTAAAAAATTTAGAAGTAATATATCCTTCCTTATATGAATTATTTAATCAAAATTATACAAAAATAGGTGATAAATATTTTTCAAAAATTGCTTTTGCAAATTCAAAATCTTCATCTGAAGTTCATCGCAATTTTAGGGTAATATTATTAATTACACAAGAGCAATTAGATAAAATGAAAGTAGATCCTCCTCTACTTAATAGATTTGAAAAACAAATAGTTAGTTTTAGAGATTCATTAAATGAAAGTCAAATTAAATTGGCACAAAAAATTTCTGATAATCTTAAAAAAATAAAAACTTTTAATAATAAAGAAAAAGATTTAGTATATAATTTACCTGATTTATTAATTAATTGTTCTAATGATGAAATAGAAGGTTTGATTTACAAAATATGTAACGAGAATCCAGATAAGGCTACAGATGAACAATTTATTGAAGATGAAATTTTAAAAAGAATAGTGCCAACATTTTGTCAAGATATTATAGCTTCTGTTAAATATTCAGGATTTGATAAAGGAAAAAATTCTGTTTTCGCAAAAAAAATAATTGAATTTTATAAAGAAAAAGAAATTAACAATTTTACACAATTTTTACAAAAAATTAAAAAAGATAAAAATGTTATATATACTTTTTCCCATCTTCTAGATTTAGTAATTACAGATGAATTTAAGGAAGTTATTGTTGAAAGTATTGATTCAGAAAGTAAAGTTGAAGAAATTATATCATCCTTATATGAAAAGAAATTTGAATACTTAATTTTTAGATTCACAGAAAAAGATTTGAATAAAATGAATCATTTATCTTATTTAATTAATAATTATGAAACTAAATTTAAACAACAAAATGGAGCAAATAATGAAATTATGGAAAATAATAATAATGAAATTATAGAAGAAGAAAATATAATTAATACAAATTCAAATCAAATAAATCAAATAAAAACTTATAAAAATAAAGTTATATTTTTGGTTCATTTAACCAGAAAAAATATTGACAAAAATAAAGATAATAATAAAAATAAAAGACACAAAAGTGATTATTCATTAGAAGAAATTATTTCTAATTTGGATGATTCTTATGGTCAATATTTTATTGATAATTTAAAAAGTGAAAGAAATGATTTTATGAATATTTTAAATATCAAAGATTCAAAAGAATTATTAAATTCAATAATTGATTTTGATAAATTTTTAGATAAAAATATGAATAAAATAATGTCTTATTTTGATATAAATTTAACTAATAAATTTAGCAAAATTAAATTAAGAGAATATACTAATATTATATTAACAAAATTAATTTTTGAAAAAGAAAATCCAAATGTAAAATTACTAAGAAATTATTTAATCGAATATTCAAAAAAGAATATGACTCAACAAAATATAATTCCAAAAGTTTATACTTCAAAAGTTTTCCAAAATACTGATATCGATTTTTTCCAAGTTTTAGCAACTTACATGATATCAGAACTATCCAATAAATTATTATCAGTAGTTAATTATATTGAAAAAAGAGGCTTTTTCTCTACCATATTAATCAAAGAAAATAATGATAATATTATTCAAGATGAAATTATTTTAAAACAAATAGATAATACTTTAAAAACTATGAATCTTGATTTAGTAAAAAAGCCTCAAGCCTATCTTAGAGCAAATAAAATAAATATTATTAATGAATTATCAATACCATGTTCATATAATTGGTTTAATATTCTAAAATTAGATTTTATTATGAAACAAAAAATAAAAGAAGAATATATTTTGAATGAAAATTCATTAAGACCCAGACAAGAACTTAAAAATGAAAAAAAAACAACAGAAAATTATTTAAAAAAATATAATAAATTAATTGATGGTTTGAAAGTGGAATTATCCAAAAATGAAAACATTAGAGAAATATTTTCTTCAAATAAAGAAAATTTAAAAAAAGCTCTTTTTTATGTTTATTTAGTTATTTATTGTGTTGAAATTTCAGAAAAATTTTCATATAGTGGTGAAAATTTACCAAATCCTATTAATTTCCTAGAAGTATTATTACAAGTGAAATTTAATATAATAAATAGAGATAATTATCCTGAAAATGAAATTGAGTTTAAAAATACTTTCTTTGAGACTAAAGAAGAATTTAATTTATCAAATCTTGGAGAAATAATTTTATTCCTAGAATCTTATAAGGGAGAAATTATATTCATTATTGAAGTGTTTTGTTTATTAAGTTCATATATACCAAATACTTTAGAAAAAATGAAAGAATTAATAGTGAATAAAAATATAAAAACAGAAGTATCAGATAGAAATCCTGGATATAAAAAAAGAGTAAATGAATTTTTTTATATAATAATGGAATCTTTATTAAAATCCATTTATAAAAATAAAGACCAAATAAATTCAATGGAATTATTTAAATTTTATCCTCTTTTTGATTCTTTCAAATTCATTGAAGCTACTTTTAACAGAATTAATCAGAAATTTTTATTATTCAGTAATGAATTATATTCACTAAGGAATTTAATTTCTTTATATGACATTTTTAAAAATTTCCCTGATTTAAAAGAAATTATTAATAACATTATGAAAATTATTGAAACTGATAATGATTATTTGCAAAATAAAGAATTTGATAAACTAAAAGAAAATATTGTTCAAATAAAAAATATAATAGTAGAAAAATTAGGGAAAGATTCTGAGCAATTAACTAACTATATGAGTAATCTTTTAAGACAACAATATAGAAAAGTAGATAAAGATAATAAAGAATATAAATTCGATATATTAAAAATGGCATTTGAAACAGATAAATTAATCGAAAGATCTTTATATTTCTTGGATAGTACAATAAAAATACCTATCCCAATTTTAGTAGTTAAAAAAAGAGAGGACGAAAAGGAGCCAAATAAATTTTCTTTTTTCGAAAAAGAAAAATGCGAAGCTTACTTTTTGAGTTTCATAAGCAAAAATAAAACAGATAGAATTTTTTCGTTCTATGAAAATATAGAATCAGAAACATTTACACATGTTTTGTTATATTATTTTGAATTAATAGCAAATAATTATTTTAATAATATTATAGAAAAATATAAAAATAATAGACCTGTTCCAGATAATCCAAATATTAAATCCGAAAAAGAATGTAAAGAATTAGTTCTAAATCAAAATTTATTATATTTAAAAAAAGCTTTATTCCATGTTGAAAATGTCCTTCTGAATAAAAATTTAGAACAAACAAATTTAAATAATTTGGGAAAAATATTTTCTATAGCCTATATTAAATTATATATTAAACATTTAGCTGAAATTTATGTTTATAGTAAAGATAAATTAGTATTTGGAGATATAGTCCAAGTAATTTCTGGTAATAATGAATCTGGTTCTAATTTTAGAAAAGTAGTAAAAATATTTTTTTGGAAAAATTGTTTACAATATTTTGAAAATTATTCTAAATTTAATGAAAGAATTGATAATGATAAAGAATTTTTATTCAGAAAAGAATACAAAGATATCTTGGAGGCTCAATCGAAAAATATTAAATCAAATTATATTTTAAATGAACATTTCATATGTATGAAAGATTTTGAAGAAAAATATTTAAAGATATTGCCACATTTACAAATATTAAAAATAATAATTTCGAAGAATTAAATTCTTTATTGGATCAAGAATATATAAATAACAACGGCTTAGATATAATATTTTGCTTATTAATTAATCATTTAATTGCATATTATTTTTCAAGTGAAAAGAATAAATGCATAACTCAAATAGAATATTTTAAAAATGAATTTAATAAAATTTGTAATAATTTAGGGCTTTCACAAAATTGTATAAATTTGTTAAATAAATTATTTAATTTGGATGAATTAATAAGAACATTTATTTCAAAACAAAAAAATAATAATAATTATTCACAAGAACAATTTGAAATAATTATGTATTCTTTAAGATTTATTCTTCAAACTTCTCAATTTAATAATAATAACTTTTATAATAATCTATTAACTCCACAATGTAAAGATTATGTTTCAAATAATTATATCCCTGGGGCTTTACCTTTTAATAATTTATTTATTACAACTTATTATTATCTCAATGATGTATTAAGAGATCCTAATGTCAGTAGAACTGGTTATTATGTTTGCACATGTGGATTATATTATTCTTTAGGAAATTGTACATGCCCAGCTGAAGTATTCCAATGTAAAAATTGTAATAGAAAAATAGGAGGGGTTGGTCATATATTAACTCAAGAAGGTCAAACTCATCATTTTAGGGTTATTTCAAAAAAAGAAGATCTTACCTCCTATGCTAAAGGGCATGTTGATAGGGGAAATATACCTTGCATATATTTAAATGAATTTAAAGAAAGATATGTTGATGCTTATTTAAAACAGCAACCAAAAGGAATAATAAAAGAAGATCCTGCTTATTTCGTAAATCGACATAATAAGGTTAGAACTATGGATGAATTATCTTTTAGATTAATGAATTATTTATTATATTCTCATTTATTTTTCAGTAATTTATTAGGGCATTTATCCGATGAAGATTTAAATTTATTTACTCATGGAGAATTCACATGCATAAGAATGGTCGAAAAAAATTGGGAAATAATTCAAACAATATTGAACGAAAAAGGAATAAATGATATAAAACATTTTATAAATATAATTTTCGCAAAAATAATAGAATTTATGAGTAATATTGAGGATATGTCAACCATAGAAAAAAGGCAAGAATTTGAAACTAATATTAATAACTATATAGAACAGTTAATAAATAATAAAGATTTATATGATAATGAAGAATTAAAATATAATGCTTTTAATGAAAAAATAAAAGGAAGTAATCCACAAGCTTTAACAGAAATTATTTCAGAAAATTATTCACCTTTTGGGGATTTATATGATAAAAATGAGTATCCATATTTAGACTTATTTTTATTATCAAAATATCCTGATTTAATTGAAATGGAAAAATGTTTGGAAAAAAAGAAAGATTATACTCAGAATTATTGTTTATTGAATCAAGTATTAATATGCAATGAAGATTATGGTAAAATTGAAAATGTGGTTAATATCAATAAATTGGTGAATTTATTATATCAAAAATATAATAATAAAATAGAAAGAGACAAGGCCAAAACAAAGAATATATTGGAATGTTTTGACGAAAATGAAGATATTGAAGAAATTAAAAATAATTTATTGAATCCTTATATTGAATCCTGGAATAAAATAAAATCTAAAGCTAGGAACTATTTATGCAGACCGACAATGCCTGAATTAACCATAACAAAAGATCATACATTAATTCACTTTTTACCAGATGATGGAGAACTTTATGGTGGAATGTACTTAGCATCTGCTTACAAATTTTTTATAAGCGCGCAAAATGAATTTGTTAATACAGTAATTAAATCAATAGGTCCTGACTCTTTACTTAGATCATATCTTTCTCAATTAAATCAAGAAATCCAAGTTCAAGAAGCTAACGAAGAAGATGTGCTTAAAATAAATTCCGATACAAAAAATTTTGTCAGAAATATGATTTCCCAATACTCGATGAGAGATATATTTAAGAATGGAAAAATAGACTTTAAAGAATTTAAAAAGTCGATAAAATTCGATTTCGATTCTATTGAAAATGAATTAGCTAGAAAAATATTAATAGGGGTTAAACAATTCATATCTGCTGATGCAAATGAACCGATTAAATTTATTTCATATTTATATGAAACATTCAGAAGTAATAGATCTTCAATTATAACAAATTATAATCAGAAATATCCTTCAAGAAAATTAACTTTCGAAGAAGAAAAGTCATTATATAACTTTATAAAAGAAAAAAAAGGCAAAAAGCAAAGCTTTAATATTGATATAATGTCCTCGTGCCAAATTTTAATAGATTATATTCAAAAAGAAAATTTCAATAAAAATAAAAGTATAGTTTCTGTAATTAGAGAATTACCTCGATATATTGAAATCGATGATTTATTAAAAACATTTTTCATAGAAAACACCGAGGAAATGAATGAAATAAATACTAACGAAAATAATAATAATAATGACCAGAATGGTGAAAATGTTCAGATGTTTAGTATAAATACTTTAATTGATATTTATGAATTAATAGAATTTTTATGTTGGCCAGAATTTAAAAATAACCTAAATCAGCAATATAGAATGCATCTTAGTGATGAAATGAAAAAAATCATAAAAAGAGTTTTCGATACTTCTATTAATGAACAAAGTCTATTAAAAAAACAAGATATAGCTAATGCAACTAGAAGGCTTATTTCTCGATATTTAAGTGGAAAAAGAGGAGATACTGATATTGATGAATTTCAAAAGTTGTTTGATCATATTCAAAGAGAGGATTTATGGAATGCTGATTTTCTTGATAATGAAATGTTTTCAACAGAATTATATAATATTTTTGAAAAAATAAGGAAAGATATTAAGATTATAATAAGATGTGGAGAAGAAAAAAAATGCTCTGATTGTGTTGAAAAAAAGGAAAAAGAAGGATTGAATGATCCTTGTCCCGAATGTGATAAATGTAATGGCGGAATAAGAATAGGATATGCAATGGAATTTTATGAATTTATTAATGATGAAGTTTTAGATCTGGATAAATTTAATTTAAATAACAAATTGAGTTCTCAAATTAATGTTGATAATGAAATAAGATCAGAAGAAATTGATGAAAACAAAATAAATCCAGAAACAAAAAAAGATGAAGATATTAATACTAATTCTAATGAAATAAATAATGAGAAGCAACAGAAGGAAATTGGTCAAAATCAGGAAGGAAATGAAGGTCAAGGAGGAAATGATGATAATGGCAATGATGATGATGTGAACGATAATGAAGAAAATGAAGAAGCTGATATTTTTGATGATGAAGATATAGAAATCTAATCAAACTACTTATTAAATAATTAAACAAAATTAATAAGGATAATTTAAAAAATTAAATTTAAAACAATAATTATCGTACTTAAATAATTAAACATTAATATAGAATTGGGGATCATGGGGATTGGGGATTGGGG
>JAJNAA010012011.1:0-15761 GCA_023807345.1 Entodinium bursa | reverse complement strand
CCCCAATCCCCAATCCCCAATCCCCAATCCCCAATCCTTAATTATTAATTGCTAATATAACATTAAATTTTTATTTATTAAATATTTTCTCCTTTTTTTTAATATATTTAAATTATCGAATAAAATAAAAATTAAAAATAAAATTATGAATACCAAAAAAAATGAAATTGAAACAATAACAAAAGATTCAACTCCAGAAGAAGTAGCAGAATTTTTATCTCAAACATTCAAACTAAAAGAAGCAAATAAAAATAATTTAATAAATGAAAATATTTCTGGAGATGTTTTGCCACTTTTAAATGATAAAGATTATAAAGAACTCGGAATAAATATTGGTCCAAAGGTAAAAATTCAAAAATTTATCTTAGATAATTTGGATAAATTTTCAATACATCATATAGAAATAATAATAAATGAAAATGCGGATCCAAAAGAAGTCAAAAATTTTTTTGAAAATTATATAAAATCTAGAGAATATAAAAAAATTAAAGACATAGATGGAAAAAAATTATTTTCTTTGACTGAAGAAGAAATGAAAGAAATGGGATTGACTATTGGACAAAGAAAAAAATTAAAATCTTATATTGAACAAGTAAAAAAAATAAACAATGAAAATTGCTTAATGATAAATGAGAAAAGTTCAACATTACAAGTTGCCAATTTTTTGAAAAAAAAATTTAATGTTCCTGAAAAAATTATAGAAGAAATGGAATTAGATGGTGAATCTTTATTTTTATTATCAGAAGATAATATTGATGAAATTGAAGAATTACCCGAAGAAACAAAAAAAATGCTAAAAATTTTTTTGAAAGAACAAAAAAAGGAAAAAAATTCAAATATTGCAGAAAAAGAAACTAAAAAAGAAAATGAAGAATATTGTAAATTTGAAACTACCCCTAATAGAATAACACCATATGATAACCTCACAAATATTGATAATAATGAATATGATAAATCTAATATATTTAATAATGAAAAAGATATTAAAAAAGATATAACTGAGTTTGGGAGCGATAAAAAACATGATGATGAAGAAAAAGATAAAAAAATAAATGAAATGACTGAGTTAAATTTAAATAAAAAAAAAGATATTAATAAAAATAATAATCATAACTTTATTGAAGATATATTTAAAGAGGAAAATAATGATAATATTGAAAATATTAAACTTAATAATGATGATAGTGAAAAAACAGAAAACAAATTAAAAGAATATACAGGAATTGAATTAGCTGAAATAAAAAAAAATCCAATTAAAAATTATGAACTTGAAAAAATTATTTCCGATTCTAAATTTAATGTATTTTTCTTTTTAGTCTTAAAAGATACTTGCATAGATAACATTAAGTTAGCAGTTTATATAAGTAGAACAAAAATTCAATTTAAATACCATTTTCTTTTTGAGCAACAAAAAAAGATTAAATTTGACAATATAATATTTCTTTTGGTTCAAATTCCTATGAATAAAAATGCAAAAAAATTAACATTAACTATTTTAATTGAAGAAAATGATAAACCATTCAAGAAAAAATTTGAATTTGAATTCTTAAATAATAATTATTTTTACTTGGATAAAATAGTATATCCCAATTTATATGAAAAAGAAATTAATTCAATAGAAATATTATCAAAATATTTTGAATATTTTTTTGATGTAAAAATGGAGAAAGAAATTAGACATCAAATAGATTTTATTCAAAATTTATCTAGAGGAGATAAACTTGAAATGTCTGGAGAAATATTTTTCGAATTTATTAAATATTGCCTTTATTTTAATATCAAGCCTAGAGATATAAAAAAAATTGCATTAATTGAAAATGGAAGGAATAAAAAAGCTTCTGATGAATTTACTTTTTTCAATCCAAAAGTCTATCCTGAACTACAAGAAAATGAAAAGACACAATTAATTGCTTTTTTAATAAAAAATTATATTAAATATAATAATAAATTTTTATCTGAAATAATTCATTCAAAAGAAATAAATGAATATAGTTATTTTGTTTTGAAAGCTTTAACAAACAGAACAATTACAATTAATCAAATAAAATTTATAGATGATGTAGAACAAAATCTTTTTCAAAAATCCTTGTTGGTTGTTTCTAATTCTTTCCAAGAAATTAAATTTATAATGAAACTTTCAAAAAATTGCACTAATTCATTTAAATTTTTAATAAATAATTTCAAAATAATAAACGACATTTTAAGAAATGATAAAGACTTTAAAATAGGAATGGATAATTTTTTACCTTTTTCAGAATTAAATAATGAAGATAAAATAAAGGATATATATGAATTAATTCCTGATTTAATAAAAATTAATAATGCTTACGAATTTAAAAAAATTATCGATTTTGATAAATTATATCTAAATTTAATTTACTTTTATTCCAATAAACCACTAAAAGAATTTGGGGAGTTAAAAAACATTACAGATATTCTCCAATCAGAAAAAATAGTTGAAGAAGGAAATATTAGATATTTTCGAATGGTTTTTCATAATGAAGGTTTAAGGGCAATAATGAAAAAAAATATGAAAATTGATGAAATATTATTTTTTATTTATAATCAAGATATTTATTATTATGATCCCAAATTTAAGAGAAATCCCCAAAGAAATCCAGAATTATTTAAATATATAGATATAACTGATAAAGACAAAAATTATTTAATTAATATTGAAAAATTGAGGGAGAATAAAATTTGGGAATTATACGAAGATTCCACCGAAGAAATGAAAAAAAAATTTTATTATTCATTTTTGGATCAAATAAAAGTCGGAACTGATTTCAAAAATATTTTTGAATTATTTCCAATAGAGATAATAGATGAATTATTTATAAATTTAATCACACAAGAGTTAAGGAAATATATTCGAATGATTTATAGGGTAAAAGAAGAAGATTATGAAACAGTATTTATTATAATAGTTAATTATTTTAAATGTTGCGAATATAATAATATAAAAAGAAATTATTTTGACATAAATAGATTGGGTTATAATTTTACTTCTAATTTTTATTATTATCTACTAATGAAAAATGAAGATCTAATCATAAATAGATTTAAAATTGAAATCATTGAATTTTTTTTTGACCAAAATTTCAATATATTAAATGGAGATATAATAATTAAGTTAATTTTATTATCTAAAGATAGTGGTTTTTGCAATAATTTTTTTAATAAAATGGATAGGTTCATTTTAACAGAAAAAGATTTTTATACAACCGAAAAAAATATCAAATTTGAAATATTTAAATTAATTAATGAAAAATGCAAAGATTTAATGGATATGAACAATATTAAAAATACAAAATTTTTATCAGAATCTATAAAAATCAAAAATAAGATAAAAGAAGATTTAGTTCAAAAAAGAGTTAAATATGAACAAATAAATAATGTGATAGACGAAAAGGATGTTTTGTTTGAAAGAATTTTGATAATATTCGATAATGATAAAGACTATTCAACTATTATTTATAATATGATAAAAGATAATTTTAATAAATGCAAAAATAAGTTCAATATATTCGAAAAAATAGAAGAATATTACAATACTTTTTTTAAAACTTCTAAAAGAGATTTAATAGTTCAAATTAAATTTTATTTGGAAAAAGAAAAACAAAATACATTAGATACAATAATAAACTTAGAAGAAAATGAATTTATTATTAATAGGGAATTTAATTTAGATTCAGCAATTAAAGAAACTGAAAATTTAAAATATAAAAATTCTTTGTTTTTTATGGCTATATATAATGAAAAATATAATTCAGAAAATACATTCAAAAATGAAGAAAATATTTTTCAAGAATCAATTGATATTTTTAAAAACACAATAGAGAAAATAATCAAACAAAAAGAAACAAAAGAACCCTTTTTTGAAATACCATATATCAATGAGATAATGAAAATAACAAAAGAACAAAAAAATAATCTGAAAAATGAAATAGAATTATTATCGATTGAATTTGTTGATTTAAATATGGATGATTATATAAAAAATGATTTATTGAATGATTTAATTAATTTTTCCAATGTGGACAAAATTAAAAATTTAATAGAAGGAATACATTCATTTATTAATTCATTCAATAAAATTAAAATTTTTGAAATCACAGAATTTAGCGAAAGGCTACAAAATTATTTTGATAAATTAAATAACAAAAATGTTTCAGGAGAAGAAATAAAAGAAATAAACCATATATTAAAAGAGCTTAAGTTTAATTTAGATGAAGAATCTGCTTTAATGAAATTTTATAATTTATTTCTAGGAAAAGAAGATTCTATCGAATTTATTAAAGTACTAAAAGAGTCTAATTTTGAAATAAGAAATTTAAACGAATTTATCGATGAAAATGAAAATTCTCAATTACAAATAGCAGATATTGATAATTTAATAGATATATATACCTTTTTTAAAAAATTTATTGATAATGAAGAAATAAAAACTGACGAAAATTTTTTTAACACATTTAATGTTGAATTTGAAAGAGATAATAATATAGGCATTAAAATAGGAGAATTTTTTAATTCTTATGGAGAAATATATCAATTGTATCAATTATATGATGAAAATTCAGAAATGAATATACAAAAAATTGCAAATATATTAAAAAATTCAGATTTAGAAATATATAAAGAAAAAAAAAATGAGCAAATCTGTTTTGTTTATAAAATAGAATATTTAAATAATAAAAATCAAAAAACTGTTATTAATTCAAATAATATTGAAGAATTAAAAAATAAAATATTAATATCTTCCAATACGAAAAATATTAATATTTCAAATGAAGAAGGAAAAAATGAAATGATGAATAAAAAAGAATTAACAAACCAATTTGTTAATTTAATAGAAAATATCCAACAACTAAACAAAATTTTAAATCAATTAATTGAAACTGGATATCCTTATGTGGATAACTTAGAATTATATATAGAAGATTCAGAAGCCTTTGAAAAAAATAATAGAAAAAGAAATTTGAAAATAATAATGGAAGAATATAATGAAACTAACGATAAATATAAAGAATTGATTAATGAAGGATATAATAATTATCCATTATTAAGACTTTTTAGTGGTAAAAATTTTATTGATTTATATGAAAAAACAAAAAATCAAGATGTAAATATTTCACATTTAGTGAATTCAATGGCTTTAAATAGAATTAAAAATTTTGATATTGGTTATAAATATAATGAAAAAAAAAATAATATCGAAAATATAAATGATTATTTAAACCTTTTATTTGGAATAAATAATTGTAATTTAGAAGAAATTTATGAACAAAATAAAATCTTAAATAATCTTAATATAGTTCCTGGATTATATAAAATAGAAAAAACTTTCAAAAATTCTGAATTAAATACTAATATAATAAATTTATTTTATAATTTAACCGGAAATGAGCCTATTACAAACACTTTGCTAATATGCAATGAAGAAACTAGTTTTTCAGAAATAAAATCTTTCTTCTTCAGAGCTATTTTTTGTGATAATAATTCATTATTTGTAATTACAAATATGGAAAGTCTCCAACTCTCAATAACACAAGAAATAATTAAATTATTAAACACTCTTTTTATTTATAAAAAAAGAAATATAAATTCAATATTGATAATATTATATGAAAAGGAAGATTCTGGATTAAGTAAAGATATTAGGAAAATGATCCCTGATCAATATGATTTAATAGCCAGGTTTTTAAATAGCCCTAGGAAAAGAATTGATTTATTTAATGATATTGAAATATATACATCAAAATTTGCAGGATATGGAAAAACCACTGAAATAAAATACAAAGTAAAAGATAACAAGGGAGATTATTATTATTTACCTATTGGTGGCACTTTATCAAGGAATTTTATTATAAATAATTTAGAAAGGTTAAATATAAATTTGAACAATGCACAAAATGTTTATTTGCATATAGATTTATCAGAAACGGATAACGATAATTTAATGAATGAAATTTTATTAAAATTAATAATTTTAAGATATCTTGATTCTAACTATAAAAGATTCTATTTGGGAAATGAAGTTAATATAATAATAGAATTACCAAGAGGGTTTATTGATTTCGAAGAAAAATATCAAATACTAAAATTATTTAAAAAGACAAATATTGAGGAATTATATCCATTAAGGTTGGAAGAAAATGTAAAATCAATTAAAGATTCTCCAATATCTATAGTTGCAGAAACTTTGCAATTAATAGATTCAAATGATTTTACAAATAATTTAGATCTAGAAATGCCTATAAGGAAAACTGCAAAAGAATGCGAGGATATAATAAATAAATATTTCAAAGCAAAAAACCAAAATTATTTCCAGAAAATGAATTTCATAAAAATCTTATCTATTCAGTTTAAAAAATTCCATCAATGCATTTATTTAAATTTATCTCTTATAGATGATCCTGAAAGACAAGAAATAATTAAAACAGCAAGGAAAACTGTTCTAGAAAATTTTATTTCTTTAACAGAAGTTTTCACTAAAACACCTTATGATTCAGTTCTCAATGAACAAATAGAAGCCTTGTATAAATTTGGAAAATATGATGAAAAAAAATTAAGGGAAAATGCAATTGATGCATTAGCTAAAAATAAAAAAGAAGTTTTTTCTTTTCAACAAATTAAACCTAGTTTAGTTTTTTTTAATAAAGATGGTCAATCTTTAAGTATTATTTCTAATAGTAAAAAAGAAGAAGAAGAATATAAAAATTTAAAAGCCTTATGGAATTCGCAGAATGCTGATGAAGATATAAATGAAGATTTAGTAGATTATAAAAGTCTAACTCATGAAGGCTTTTTAGAACAAGTTATAAAATTATTTTCTTTAAATAAAAAAACAGTTAACGATTTAAAAAAATTTTGTGAAGAAAAAGGAAATTATATTTTCGTGTCAGACAATTATATTAAAATGGTCAGAATCTTGTTAAATATTGAGGCAAAAATTCCTGTGATTTTAATGGGAGAAACTGGAGTTGGAAAAACTAAATTATTAGAAGTATTATCTGAATTATATGGGAATGGGGACTGTATTTGGAAAACATTACAAATACATGCTGGAATAACTGATCAAGAAATAGTTGACTTTATTGATGATATTGTTAAAAACAATAAGCAAGAAGATAAATTAATTTGGGTCTTTTTTGATGAAATTAATACTTGTAATTCTTTAGGATTAATTACTGAAATAATGTGCAATCATAGTTATTTGGGACAAAAAATAGATGATAATTTTGTTTTTATTGGAGCATGTAATCCTTATAGAATTATTACAAAAAAAATGAAAGAAAGTGGCTTAGTTTATTATAATTTGGCTGAAAAAAATAAATTAAATAATTTAGTATATACTGTCAATCCCTTGCCGCATTCTTTACTTAATTATATTTTTGACTTCGGAAATTTGCAACAAGAGGATGAAAAAAAATATATTTCTAATACAATTAAGTCAATGATATCTAAAAATGAAAATAAGGATTTAGAAGGAAATAATAATGCTAATGACGATGATATTGAGAAAAATAAAGTGGTTGAAGCAATGATAAATTCTATTGCAATATGCCATGACTTTATAAGAGAAATATATGATCGTTCCTCTGTAAGTTTGAGAGAAATAAGAAGATTTGGAATTCTTTTTGAATATTTTATGTCTTATTTTGATGAGATTGTAGAATTACCAAAAAAAATGACCCAAAGTTTAAATATTTCTTTATATTTATGCTATTATTTAAGACTTAATGATAAAAAGAGTAGGCATGAACTATCTTTAATACTGGATCAATTTTTTAATAATAATTTTATGGCTCTTCCCGAAATGGTCACTAAATTTATAACACGAAAAATGATCATAGAAAAAAACACAGGAATAGCACTAAATAGAGCCTTAAGGGAAAATTTATTCTCTATTTTTATTTGCATAATAAATAAAATTCCTTTAATTATAATTGGAAAACCAGGTACCAGTAAATCATTAAGTTTTCAAATATTATATAATACTATGAAAGGGAAATATTCAGAAGATAAATTTTTTAAAAATAAAGGAAAATTATATCGATATTATTATCAAGGTTCTGAAACTAGTACTTCAAAAGGAATACAACTTTTATTTTCTAAAGCTATAAAAGCTCAAACTAAAAATAAGGATAAAAATATAATTACTTTAGTATTTTTCGATGAGATGGGATTGGCTGAAAGATCAAGTAATAATCCTTTAAAAATAATGCACTATTTACTCGAAAAAGACGCAGAAAATTCAGTTCCTTTTTTGGGTGTTTCTAATTGGAGATTAGATGCTTCAAAAATAAATAGAGTATTAAATTTATCTATTACTGATTATGATATTGAAGATTTAGAAGATACTGCAATTTCTATAGCTGAAGCTTTAAATAATGAAATAAGTATCAAATATAAAGAATTTTTTCAAACTTTAGCAAGAGTATACAATGTATATATAATTTCACATAGGAATAAGGATGATAAAAATAAAGATTTCCATGGTAATAGAGATTTTTATAATTTAATTAAGAATTCAGCCAGAGAATTAATTAAAGCTAAAGAAGAAAATATTATAGAATTAGAAAAAAATGAAAAAAAAATATTAACTGAAATAGGTATTAAATGTTTAGAGATTAATTTTGGAGGATTAGAATATTCAACTAAGAAAATAAAGGAATTTTTTGAAAAAGAATATGGAAATAAATTTTATCCTAATTATAATATTGAAAATAATTTTTCTATTGTTGATATAATTAAAAGTAATATTATTGATTCAAATCGAAGATATTTAATGCTTATTTCTGATGGAAACGATGCTAGTGATATCGTTAAGAATATTTTGAACACAATGAAAAAAGATTATTATGAAATGGTAGGAAGTAAATATAAAAATGATTTAAAATATGGAAGATATAGCGAAGAAATTCTTAATAAAATAAAATATAAAATGAGTTCTGATAATATTTTGATTTTAAGGGATTTAGATATGGTTTATCCTTCTTTATATGATATATTTAATCAAAATTTTACTAGCATGGGAGACAAAAAATTTGCAAGAATAGCTTTTGAAAACTCAAAAGTATCTTCAGAAATAAATAAAGATTTTAGAATAATAATAATTGTTAATAAGGAAAAAATTGAAGAGCTAAAATTAGATCCACCTTTTTTAAATAGATTTGAAAAGCATATAATAAATTTCAAAATGTTGATGAATGATAAAGATAATGAAATAGCTAAAAAAATGAGTGATTATTTAAAAGAAATTTCAGGTGTTAACAATAAAAAATTAAATATTAATTTAAGAAAATTAATGATAAATTGTGAGGAACATAATATAGATGGATTAATATTTAAAATTAAAAATGAAAATAAATTAAAATTAGATGATCCAAATTATGAAACCATAATAACAGAAGAAATATTGCAAAAAATAATTCCTACATTTTGCCAAGATATAATGGTCTTTTTAACAACATCAAATATAAAACCAGAATTTCTTCAGATGAATGAAATAGTAACTAATATATATAGAAAAAGCAGATATTATAATTTTATTTCTTTTTTTAAAAATATAGAATCAAATAGAAATATTATTTATACTTTTAGTAAAATAACTCAAGAGATATATAATGAGGAAAAAGATATAACAAATAAATTTGGAACATTTAATAATCAAAATATTAAAACTCAAATTATTGAATCAATTAAATCAGAAAATGATTTAATATTTTTTTTAAGAGTTTTCACTTCTGATAAGGATAAACAAGTACTAATTATAAAATTATCAGAAAAAGAATTTAATCAAATGAACTCCATTAATTATATAATATCAAATTATGAAAAAGAAAATCAATTACTTCAAAAAAAAATAATAATATTTACTGTTCATATGCAAAGAAAATTAAAAGATAAAAATCAAGGTAAAATAATTGAACCTGATTTTATTTCCTTTTTAAATGATGATTATTATCAAATCTACAAGGAAAAGAAAAATATGACATATTTGACATTCTATCCACAAAAACAAACACTTTAGCAAATCAATTTTTTCATGATTCAAATTTTATTGATAATAAAATTTATACTATTTTAAATTATTTACAAATTAAAATATTAAATGAAAACAAAGGATTCAACGAAAAAAATTGTTATGATATAATTGCTGGTAATATCATTAATAATGAAGATTTAAGACAATTTATTTTAAATAATTTGGAAAAACAAGGAAATAAAATAAAAGAAATAATAAATGATGTATTTTCTTCTAAAGTATTAGATATAAATGATGTAGATTTTTATGAAGTTGTTAACTCTAAATTAGATAATTTTTTCTCTGGGTATTTATTAAATATTATTATTGATTCTTTGAAACAAGGTATACTTATACAAATGTTTAATAAAGAAAATTTCGAATTATTAATAAAAGATGATTTTTTTAGTAATGTAATAAAAAACCAATTTGAAAAAGTTATTTTTCATATCAATCCGAAACCAAGACAGCAAATAAATTCAAATCTTATCACACTTTATAATGGAATAGAGCTTCCTTTAAGTAAATTATATTTTGATAAAATCATAAATTATATAAAAGAAGAAATATTAAATAGATATATAATAAATGAGGAATCTCTTAGAGAAAGAAATATAAATATGAATAATTCTAATGAATTATTAGAAAAATATGATAATGAACTAGGAAGGCTCAAAGAAAATGTGAAAGTTGAATTATTTAAGAATGAATTTTATAATGTGATTTATAATCAAAATAATGAAAAATTTAAAGAATTATTATTAAAAGATTATTTGAACTACTATTTAATAAAATGTTTTGAGAAAAGAGAAGATACAATTAATTTCCTTGAAAAAATTAATAATTTCTTTTTAATAATATTAAAGTTGAAATTAAAAGGAGAAGCTATAAATAATTTTGATAATAACATTGAAGAATTAATTGATATTTTACTTTTTACACAAGGTTTTTATAAAGATATAAACAATCTTTTAGATATATTTCTTGAAATGAAAAAATATTGTGAAAATCTTGAAGAACTAATATTAGAACAATTAGATCGAAATATTATTAAATATGAAATATCAGATAGAAGTAATGAATGTTCAAAATTAGTTAATTTGCATTGGTTTTTAATAATAGAATCTTTTATCAGAGCAGTTTTATCTCACAGCATGGGAATAATTAAAAGTGAAAATTTTTATGAATATTTCAGAACTTTTGTAGCTTTACAAGCTTGTTTAGAAAAAATTAATAAAAAATATTACTTATATAGTAAAGAAATATTTAATTTGGGTTCTATTATTAAAATTCAAGAATCTTTCAAATATCATTTCAATGAATTTGAAAAATATTATATCAATATAGTAAATAATTTACTAAAACAATCTTTGTATTTATATAATGATGATTTTGATAATTATTATAAAATGATATCTGATTTAAATAATATTTTTGATGACACTTTTAAAGAAAAAAGCAATGAATATATTAATTTGCGTTTTTTTATTTTTTTACAACAATATAAAATACTTTCTGAAGAAGAATTAAAAATTAAATTAATAGAAGATTTTTTCAAAAATCCTTTATTAATTAAAAAGACAGGAATTCTTTTATCAGAGACACTTAAAGATATGAGACCAATTATTTCTAAAAAAGAAGAAGATTTATTTTTAAATATAGAAAACAATCCAACATTAAATAAATATAAAAAGTTATATATGATCTACAATAATATCGACTCTTCAGAATTTGATGAATTAATGTTATTTACTTTTGAGAATCTATGTCAAATGTATTTTCAAGATATTTTAAATAATAATAATGGAGAATATAATGAAAAAACTTGTAAAGAAATTTTATTGGGAAACTCTTTAGATAAATTTATTAAAGCCCAAGAATATTTATATAAAAATAAAAATGAATTTAATAAATTATTAAAATTGATTTCTATAGCTTATATAAAGACATACATTTATTATTATGTAGAAATAAATTATCATTATTATGCTCTTTGCGATTTTGAACAAATTAATAAAATTTTAGATGATGAAAATAACGAAAATAAAATAATAAGAAAAGTAAGAAATATTTATTTATGGAGAGTATATTTAAAAAAATTTGAAAATTTTGAGCAATTTCAAAATTTGGATTTTGAATTACATAAAATCCCAATCTTTAAAGAATTGCTTGTTAAGTTGGAGGAAGAAAATAATAATAAATATGTTTTTACTGAAAGTTTTATAAGTAAGAATAAATTTGATATATTAAAAAAAACTGAGATTGAAATATCAACAAATAATAATATGTTTCAATTTAATTTTGATGAAATTAACCAAAATTTTGATATATTATATTGTGCTTTAACAAATAAAGCTCTTTCAAATTTATATAATAACAACAAAAATATATATATAGAAAAGCTTATAAAACTATATGATGCAACTAAAGATGAAATTAATTTTGAACCAGAAGGAATATTATTATATCAATATTTAATGAATTACGAAAAATATACAAAAAATATTGTCGAAAAAATATCTGATCATCCTTTGAATCAAGAAGAATTTGAAATATTATTATATTCCTTTAGATTTGTTTTAAATATTCACACTAATAAAAATAATAGTTTTTATAAGAATTTATTAAAATGGAATAGTGCTAACTTTATCAATAATAATTTTATTCCTGGGTCTTTTCCTTTCATAAATGAATTTATTAAAGCATATAATTCCTTGGAAGAAATATTTAGTCATGAACAAGAAGAAAATGGTTACTATATATGCAAAGATTGTGGATATCTATATGATGTTCCCCCTTGCACTTTCCCTATAAGTGAAGAAAAATGCCCTAACGATCATGTTATAGGAGGAATTGATCATGAGTGTAGTAAAATGGATATAAGAGTATTCCCTAATGAGATATCAAAAAATGAATTTTTAGAAAATTCATTTCTTGCCGAAGAAAAGAAATCTTTTGTCAGTGTGACTTTAGAAGAATTTAAAAGGGATTATATAGATAAATATTTTGCTCAAAGAGAAAAAGGAATTATCGAAGGATATAGAAATATTGATTTTATAAGAAAAAAATTGTCAATTAATTTGAATATTATTACATTTAGAATATTAAATTTTATTTTATATTCATTTATTTTATCTGCTTATGTTTTAGATAATATTACCAAAAACGAAATAATTCCTTTTTTAATAGAAAATTTATTTCCTCATACTTTATTTGGTATTATTAAAGAAGATTGGAGATTATTGAACGAAAGTTTGAGAGAAAATGGAATAGAAAATGCTAAAATATTTTTTAATATGATTTTCGATAATTTAATAGAATTAATGAGCAACTTAGATTTATGTGATACAAAAGAAAAAGTTGAAGCTTTTGAAAAAGAAGTAAATGATTTCATCTTAGTTCAAAAAAATAGGGCTAAAGAAATTAATGAAGAATATCAAAAATTAAATGGTGAATTATTAAATTTAAATCCTAATAGTATTAAAGAAGTAATTATAAGAAGTTATGAACCATTAAATTATTCAAATGAAACATATCCTGATATCCAATATTTTTGTGTTTCTAAAATCAATAATTTGGATTCCTTTGCAAAAATATTTAATTCAGTAGATGAAAATAAAGCAAAATATTCTCTCATAAATTTATTAATAAATAAAGATTCTCAATCAACAAAAAATACAATCAATATGAAAAATTTGGTTAACATAAATAAATTATCAAATTTACTTATTAAAATATATTCATATAAAATAAGCAGGGAAGATGCCAAAAAAACAACCCTTAAAAATGAATTACCATTTATAATTAAAACATTGAATGATATTAATAATACTCAAATAACAAATGAAAAATTCTTGGAAGAATATATAAATCCCTTTTTAAAAAGTTGGGAAAAAATAAAGATTGATGCTATTCAATATAAATGCCGAATTTTAAGAGATATTGAAAAAGGAGATATTCCTCTAACTATTAATTTAGATAGTTTACTAAGCTATTTCCTGGTTGATGATGGCGAAATGGAAGGAGGCATGTTTTTGGCAGCTATTTATGAAAAATTCATTTCCTGGCAGAACCAAATAATAGATAATATTATTGCAAATAATAATATAAAAGGAATTTTAAATAGTTATGTTTCCCAATTAGAAATAGAAATTGATGTTCAAGATGCTTTTGAAAGTGATATTATAAATATAGATGAAAATATTTATGAAATTTTAAATAACTTAATTTCATCTTGTTCTATAAGGAATATTTTTGATATTAATGATAATAAAATATATTATAAAAATTATAATGACATAATATATAATTATGATTTGATAGAAGAAGAACTTGGGAAATTATTATTACCAGGAATAAAAAAATTTAAAAAAGATAAAATCAAATTTATTACTTATTTATTTGAAGGATTCCGGGGACAAAATACTAGTGTTTTAGTAAGATATAATCAAAAATATAAACAAAAAGAATTAAATAATGAAGAAAAACATGCTATTAAAATGATTATTGGGAATATAAATAATGATAAAAAAATTTATACAGATATTTTTTCTTCTTTACAAATACTTATGAATATAATATTGAAAGAGAATTTTGAACAAAACTTTTTAATTTATGATATAATTAAAAACCATCTTCCAAAATATGTATTATTAAATGAAGAATTGTTGGAATTGATTGATAGAATGTATTTTCAATCTGTAAACAATAATAGTTTCACAGTTAATTATTTAGTTTCAATTTTTGAATATTTTGAAGGTTTATGCTGGGAAGATATTAAAAAATATATTCCTCCAGACTTCCAATTACCTATAAGCGAAGAAGTTAGAAAATATATTTATGATTATTTTGAAAAGAATAAAATGAACAAAAAACTTATAAATAAAAATAATTTAACCAATGCTATAAGAAAATTAATATCAAGATATATTGTAGGCACAAGACAAGAAACTGATATTAAACCAGACTCAGAATTGAAATTAGATATTATAAGAGAGGAATTTTGGCCTAAAAATATTTTGGAAGATGATGATTCATTTAATAATGAAATTTATGAAATTTTCAATTTGAAAATATCAGTGGCACAAAGTTTTGAACTATTTAATTTACTTGGAGGAGATGAATTTCACTTAAAAATGAGTATATTAAATATAAATAAGGAAGAGATAAATCTAAATTTTGATATAAAAAAAAGTATGAATCTTATAAATTCTATCACTTCTATAGTTTCTGAAGAAGAAATTAAAAAGGAAAAAATTAACAAAGAGTCAAAAAACCAATATGTAAAAGGTCAAAAAATAAAAGCAAATAATATTATAAATAATAAAGTGAAAAATAAAATTAAAAATGATAACATTCAACCAAATAATAATTTTATTAATATCAATAATAATATTAATAATATTAATCTTCGTAATATTAATAAAAGTATCAAAGATAATATTTTTATTAAAGTTAATGATAATATTAAAGATAGTAATATTACTATTTTTGATAATAGTTTTAAAAATAATAAAAGTATTAAAAGTAATAATAATATTAAAAATAATAATATTACAAAAAATATAAATAATAATAAAAATAATAATAATATTATTATTAATAATATTACAAAAAAAAAAATTGGAGCATAAATTTGAAAATAATAATAAAAATAACAATCAAAGAATTTAATGAACATTTGAAAAATAAATGTGGTAAAAAAGAAGGCTATGTTAAATGTCCATTATGT
>JAJNAA010012010.1:0-15799 GCA_023807345.1 Entodinium bursa | reverse complement strand
ATATGATGAATATGTCCTTACACATCCTGAAGAACTTAAATAAAAAAAACTTCTTTCTTATGCGATGCTCTTTTATATAAATATATATTAATTTATATTTATATAAAAGAAATCAATATTTATTATATAATAATATTATGAGTATGATGTATATAACAAATAAAATATATTAAAAAAACTAATAAATTAAAAAATGGACAAAAAAAATATAAAAAATGCAAAAAATACAACTAAAAGTACAGAAAAAAAACCCAAAGCTAAAAATGAAGTCAAAGTTAATCAAAAAGAAAAAGATTTTCAAAGACTTGAAGAATATTTAAACGAAAGTGGTTTATCTTTAGCATTTAATATAATATTCGCAGAATTAATATCTAAACAGATTTTACGTGAGAATTATTTTACATATACAGCAATGCGATTAACTCAAATAGGGAAAGAAATAGAAGGACTTAAAACGAAAGAAATTATTTACGTAGAAGATAAAGAAGAAGAACAAAAAGAAGGAGAGAATATAGAAGAAAAGGCTGAACAAACTGATTTACAACCTCCTATGGAGGAAGAAAAAAAAGAGGAAATTTTTATGACAAATCCTCCTCAAAAGGCGAAAGAAGAAGAAAAAGAAAAAGAAAAGAAAACAGAAGTTAAAAGTAATAATACTAAGAAAAAAAAATAATTAATTTAATTATAGATGATGAAATTTATTCTTTTATTAAATTATATTATTTTTTCAAAGAAATATTTTTGATTAATAAAATGATTATACTTGATTAAATATTATTTAATTATAATGCCTCATTTAAAATTATTTAACTAAATTAATTTTAAATTGAAATAATATTAAAAATCTATATCTTGATCTTGATCTATATTATTATTTATATCTTTATCATCATCATAATCAATGTCATCCTCTTCATCTTCTATTTGATAATTATCATCATCATTTTCTATTATTATATTATTATTGTTATTATTATTCAAATCTTGTTCGTTATTTATAATAAAATTATTACTATTTTTTTCATCAGTATTAATAATAATTTCATTAACATCTTTTTGATTTTCATTAATAATATTAATTTCTTTTTCATTATCAATATTATTTTCATTAATTAAATTTATTTCATTTTTTTCTTTTTTATCTTCTATTTTATTCATTATTTCACATTTTCCAAAATATATATTTAATAAAGATTCATCTCCTCCTAAATAATTATATAATTCCAAGGCATGTCCAACCATAATTAAGCAATTATTTTCTTCATCCGAAAATAATTGAAATAATTCATTATTAAATTCTTGACTCTCAGTAAATCCATATTCATCCCACAATTCCGCTTTTGTTAAATATAAAAACAGGTTATTTTTTTCATCAAATTCATTCTGATTTCTCTTTCCTGATAAATATCTTGAAATAAATCGTCTCAAGGCAGTTGCTAATAGTATTTTTGTAATGATTCTTTCATTATTATCTTTATAAACAGAGTCAAATTTTTTTTTGATGTTGTCAGTTAATTTAGCTTTGTATTCCTCTAATAAATTATCTTTTATTCTATCCCAGCAAAGAAGTTCAAAAATGTTGAAAATTCTCATAAGACTTTGGACCTTGAATAATTTTTTCTTTTGGATATTTTCATTTTTAAATAAATCTATTAACAATGAAATATTTTCATCTTTTTCATTTTGGGATATTATTTTATATAATAATTCATTTTTCGAATTATTATTTTCTAATATATAATTAATTAATACTTGTAAAGAAAATAAAATTCTTAAGAAATTATTATTTTTATTATTCCGTTCTTTGGTTTGGAAATTGAATAATATTTGAAGTTCTTCCTGATTTAATTCAGCTGGTTTGTACTTTTCGATAAATTGAGTTATTATATTACTTTGATTTCCTCGGAATCCCTCAAATTGATATATGACATATCTTAAACAATTTTCATTATTGGATACGAATTTTTTTATTTGTGGCAAATATTTAGATGCTAATTCTTTTTCTATTGCATCATAATTATATATGATTACTCCAAAATTTTTTTGATACGAATTTTTTATAATAATATTCATTATTTCATCAATTGAAGGCAATTTAATAATATCACCTTCATCGCAATCTTGAATCATTATTTCATTTTCGAAAAGTCCAGCATAATTTTTATCCGAAATATTTTTAGAATTCAAAACTATATTAATAAACTGATTTTGCCAACTGATCATTTTAATATAAATAGCAGCGATAACCATTCCATAATTAAAATCTCCAATATCTGGACAAAAATTAGATAAATAATTATCTTTTCTTAAATTATTAAACAACATTTTTCCTCCCTTGTCTTTAAATACAAAGCAATCATATTGTTCAACAAAGGGCCTTAATTTCTCATAAATCTCAACAAATTCATCCAATATTTTTTGATCAAGTATTTCTTTATCTTTATTAATAACCATTTTTTTTGATTCTTCTCTGGTTAATTTATATGAACAATAATTAATGGTTTCATTACAAACTTGGTTAATTATTGGTATATATTTAAGATATTTAATATTTTCATCTCCTTCTAATATATAATTTATTATTGGGTAATTTTCTTTGTTTTCTTCTAATGATTTAAATTGGGATGAAAAATCTTCCACATTTGGTAATTTAGTTATTTTGAAATATTGCATATCTTTATATATATTATTGATATTTGTGTTATATATGTCTCCTTCTAAAATAATTGATTTATCAGATGGTTCTAAATTATCTGTCATAATTGCATTATCATTAATATATTCATTTATTAATTCATTATTTTTTAATTCAGTTTGAATAATATTTTCTATTTCATTCTCAAAGCTTTCTAAATCTTTATATTCAATGAAATATTTTTGTCTTTTCATTGTGTATAAAACTTTATCAAAGATAATATTAAAAAAGGATTGAACATTAGGTATCTGATTTATTTTTAATTCTGTATTTATTATTTCCCAATCGGCTTTCATTATTTCGAAACAAGTCATTGATTCTATAAGATTATCTTCCAAAAATTGATCAGTTAGATAATTTTGTAAATTGGAATAAAAGATAAATCCGTGTAAAATAAAATTCAAAATTCTGAAAGTAATATAACTAGTTTCTCTAACTTTTGTTCTTCTTTCAAGGAAATAACTTTTTGATTCTTTTTTAAGTCCTTTAAATAATTTCTTTTTCTCATTATTAACTTTCCTTTCAAGGTCTTCCAAAAGAATACAAGGAACTGTTACATCAGCATAAGGAGAAATTAAATAAAAATCTTTATATTGCTGATCATAAAATATTCTAACATGTCCTTCTCTTCTATGTAATATATGATTTTTTCCTCCAATGATTTGTCCACAATTTGGACAATTAAATTCAATAATAGGAAAAGAACAGTAATCTATGACATAATGATAACCACAAGAACAAAGATAAGCCCCATAATCATGATTTCTCATGAAATTTTTTTTAATAACATCGAAAGTTTTTATAAAATTATTTGTATTTGCTAATTTACCTGGTATCATATTATTATTAATTGTTTCCAAAGCCCTTTCTGTTAATAAAGAATAATAAAAATTATTTGTGTATTTTTCATATAAAATGCCAAAAACGAATCTTAAAGCATAAAATAATATTTCTATGTTTGGAAATTCTTTTGGTTCTAAATTTATGAATCCTATTTTCGGTAAAACTTTATTTAAGAAAGATTCTTCAAATATTAATTTAATGAATTTATTTTCATTTGATTCAGGATTAAATTTAAATAAAGAAACTAATTTCCTATTTATCATATTTACATCTATTTCATTTTTTTCACTCAAAATTGATTTGCTCAAAGTGAAATATAAATAGGTATAATATACATCATTTATTTTATAATCACTTAATTCATTGGGTTTTACAATTTCATTCAATGGCCTTCCTTTTTTTATTTTATCAATCAGCCTTTCATATAAGTTTTTATATTCCTGGAATTGATTAAGCTTTTCATTATCTTTAAATAATAATAAAAATGTTTTATCGTTATTCATTAGAGGAATCATCGAATAAAAAAATATTTTATTATCTTTAAGATTTATATCCTTAAAATATTCCTTTTTATTATCGATATTTAAATAATCCTTAAAATATGCTAAAAAAGTCTCGTAATCTTTATTTTTATCATCTAGGGAAATACATAATTTTAATGCATAATATTTTATTTCCTTTTCTTTCTGTGTAAAAAGAATTCTATCTATTTCTTTCTTTTCTGCCAATTCTTGACAATCATTATTCATTAATATTTTCATATACCATTCCATATATCGCTTGATATAAGCAATGCAGTAATTCTTTCCTAAAATGTGCAAATATTCCTTCTTTGATTCGTATGAATTCAAATAATTAATAGCTTCTTCTAAATATATTTTTGACATTCTTCCACAAATGTTTTGAATGTAATTTTTTTTGTCATCTTTGAATTTTATGGATATTTTATTGAAATAGTTTTGGAAACAATTTTCATAAAAGTATATTATTACCTGATTTAATGAAGGATAATTCTTGTTCAAAAATTTTTTAAAGCTATATTGTCTGTTGGCCTTATCTGTTATGAATTTTAAAAATTTTTCCTTATATGTATCATTCTTTTTTGCATCTAGATTGATTTCTGGTTCAGATTTATCTAAAATTATGCTTATTAATGGATATAATTTTTCTAATAAATTTTTATTTGCTAATTTTTCATCATCTGGAATAAGTAATTGTAGAATATTTTCCCTAATTTCATTGAAACGTATTAATTTATATCTATTTGATGACAATAGAATAATTAATTCAATATATTCATTTGAATATTCATCAAAAATTTTTTTCAAAAGTTCATTTATTTCATTTAGATTATTTTTTAATTCTTTAAATTTCTTATTCAAAAATAATTCATCTCCTTCCATTATTTTTATAATGACATCTTTATATCCATCTTTATTTATATCATCTTTTCTTTCTTGTTTTCTTTTTTCATAAAATTCCAAAATGTTTATAAGCAATTCAAAGGTGGATAATTCCTTACTCGAAAGAGATAACGATTTATCCATTTTGAACCAATTCATTATATGATATTTCAATTTTTGAAAATGATATATAATTTCAAAAAAATCTTTGCTTTTTAAAAAAGTTATCAATTGCAATAATATACTCTCTATTACAAAATAAAAACAAATTGTGTTTATTTTTTGTTTAGTGTTTTTTTCTTCAAAATTATCATCAAAGTAGATTTCCTTTTTAATTATCATATCTATAATATCTTTGGTATTATTAGTCCCAGTGATTGTATTCAAATATTGAAATACATTTAATATTGAATAAATTTCTTTGGAATAGCTTTCAATAAAAATCAAAACATCAGCAAAAATTTGAGTATAAGATATATTTTTATCGGCATTGTCTTCTTCTATTATTATTTCATTAATATTATTATTTTTTTCAACGTTAAAAATATCTAAAAATGAAGAGTATAATTTTATATCTTTGATATAGTAATTAAAATCTATATCATCGTTTAATCTTGGCAAAAATTTTAACTGAATTATAATTTCTAATAATTGAATTAGAGAATCATAATCATTATAAAAAATATTACTTTTCATTAAAAATACATGGAAACAATCATTAAATAAATCTTTTATTAATTGCTTTTCACCACTTTCTAAAATGCTTGAAATGAATTGATAGTTCATTAATTCGTTTTTAAGTTTAGCACTAATTATATTTGAATTATTAAGATATCTTCTTTTTTCTTCATCAATTTTAAATGTGTCAATTTTTTTCATTAAAATAGATTCATTTTGCATATAGGTTTTTGAAATTTCATTTTTAATAAAAGGGAAAATATTATTTCTAATTTCATTTTGAACGAATGGAATCTTTATTCCATATAAAATTTTGCTTTTAATTTTATTATTCAGATTTACATTATCAAAGTTAATATTAATATTTCCAATATCATCAACATATTCATTTAATTTATCAATTATCAAATTAGATTTCATAATATTTTCATTACAAATAAATGATACTATTATTTGTTCTTTATCAAATAGGTGAAGTATTTTTATCAAATAATTTTCAGTTTTTAGTTCGATGAATTTGTTTAATTCCTCGATAAAATCGGCATTTTCTTTATTAATCATATTATTTTTGAATATTCTAATAAAAAGATCTTCTTTTTCTTTTTTAAAAAGATTTACAACTGATTTTAATATTAATAATTTTAAATCCTTATTCATACTTACTGTATAAATTATATCCTTTTTATAATTTTGTAAAAATGTTTCCTTTATTTTTGTTAACTTTTCTTTGGGTTTTATTTCATTAATGTTAATTTCATTTTTGTTTGTATCTTTTATATTATAAAAAGAAAAATCAATATTCATTAAACTATTATAAATTTGTTTTGTTATTAAATTATTTCGTTTAATAGTGTTTATTATTGTGTCATCTGATGAATTTGAAAGGATATCAATAAAATTAGAATTTTTATTATTAATATCATCAATTAGATAATGAGGAGTTTCTGATAAAAATGAAATAAAATATTTATTAATTTTGCATTCTTTTTTTTCCTGTCTTTTATTATTTTTACTATCAAAATTTATTTCGACTATTCTCGCTATATAAACTAAAATAACACATATCTTTTTTTTCCTGTTATTTTTTTCATTAAAACCATAATTAAATTCATCATTAGCATAATTATTAACTAAATTATATACATCACTTAACTTTATCAAATCGTTTTCTCTGAATTTTAAAATACATAAATTTAGATCATTGTTCATTATGAAATTAATTATATGATTATCTAATATTTTAATTCTATTAATTTCTGAAATCTGAATTTCTATAGTTGAATCTTTCGTTATTATTTCATCAAAATTTTTGTTTTTTATTTTTTCATGGGGATTTTCAAATAATAAATCATTTATGAATGAAAATGTATATATTATTGATAAATTATTGGAAGTATTTTCTATAAAATCTTTTAAGTTATATTTATAATTTGATTTATATATATCTAAAATATTTTTAAAATATAAATCATATTTTGCTTTAAATCCGAATGTTTGAAGAATAATCATCATATCCTCAGAAAAAGTAGGTACAATTTTATTTAAAACAAATTTAATAATTTCATCTTTTTCTTTTATTCCTTTTTTAGAAGCAATATAAACAAGTCCTGCGATTTCTTCTTTATTAATAAACTTGATATTTTTATTAAATAAATTTTTATAAAAAATATTATTAAGATTTGTTTGATATTCATTTATTTCTGAAATATATGATTTTATATCATTAATCATTAATTCGATTTCTTTAGCAATATCAATTAATCCTTTGCTAAGTAAATTATTAAAAGATATTATATGCTTTTCAAATCTATTTATAAAAGGAGGATCTTCTTTTGAAATATTTTCTTTATCAACTAAAACGATTACTTTAAATTTATCATTAACTAATGAAAGAGATTTAGATTTTCCTAATCTTGCAAATTTAATATTGAATAAATAAGTAAAACTTTGATTGAATAATTCGTATAAAGAAGGATACACAATTTCCAAATCTTTTAAAATGATTATATTTTCTGTTTCCATCTGGCATTTTATTTTATATAATATTTCATCACAATAATTTATGCTATTTTCATCTGCTTTGAATTTACTTCCGAGAAATACTTTAACCTCTTTCTTTCTTATATTAATATTTTCATCTTGTTTTTCCTTTCTTTCCATTACTTGATCATTTATTTCTCCTAGCATATATTTCAAGATATCTTTTCCTATTGAACTATCAGAAATTAATAATAAATATCTGCTTTCAGTGTCATATAAATTTTCTTTAAGATATTCAAGTAAATTTTCATTATCATATATTGGAAAGTTTAATATATCATTGAATAACTCTATAAAATGTGATTTAAATTGGATTGATGAAATTTCCAATCCTCCAAAGTTCCTTTCAATATTTTTCATACATAATTTTAATAAAAATTCTTCTTTATTTTCTTTAGATTCTAGTTTTTCTTTATTTTTAATAATATCAGAAATAACACATTTAATTAAACTATAAAAATCTCTTGAACCATGGAAATATTTATTTTCATCATTTTTTTGTTTTTCCTTATAAATATACTTATAATAAGCCTTCGATAGATTTTCAAATATTTTGTTATATTTATAATAATAATTTCCTAAAAAGTTGTCATAAGAATTAACTATTTCTTTTGCAGTTTCGATTAAATCTTCTTCGTCAGGATCCTGCACTACTATGAATAAAACTCGATTCATTTTTGAAGCATCTAAAGCCCAATTCGATATTCCAACAAAAGGAACTTTATTATTTTCTTCTCTCTCTAATTCAAAATGAGTTACTTTTAACGGGTTATTCGGACTTAATTCTGCAAGACCCATTTCATCCATTAGGACTAAATGTAATTGATCACTTTTTCCTTTCTCTTCTTTTTGTTTCTGTCTGGCTTCCTCAAATACTTTTAAAACATCATCTGTTTTTGTATTAAGAGCTCCTTGTATTTTATAAATTATTAATTCCGGGAAAGATTTACATAAAAAAGATTTAGAATTTATTTTTCCTTTCATTGAATTTTGTAATATTTGTATACATAAAGTTTTACTTCTTCCAGGTTTTCCACAAATTATTATTGGAACTTTATTTATAATGCAAAACAGGGTACTAAATAGATTTTCTTTTAAGGCTCTATTTTTTGCTATTCCCGGTGGGATTATGAAATTATTAATAACATAATTCATTTCCATCTGCGGTATTTTTAAAAAAGAATTTTTAAAATATTTTAACTCATTTATTTCATTTTCTAAACCTTCTCTTGATTTTTTATCAGGTAACCTTAAATAATAACACAAAAAAAGACTTAAAATGACTGCAGCCTTATGATAAAAAAAAATTGATTTATTTTGATAGAAAGTAACAATTTCATCTTTAAGCAATTTATATTCTTGGGAAATAAAATCAGGATCTTCTTTGTTTCTTTTTTGAATAAAGTTTTCAAAAAATCTAAAAAAGATTAAAAATCTATCAACTTCTCGGAGACTTACAATAGAAGCGTCATTTTCTTTTTTCAAGTAATTGTGGCAAATTTTAATACAATCAGTTTGAATTTGAATTAAATCTTCCAAAGCTTTCAAGTTAATTACATAATTATAAGCATATGATTTCATATTTGATTTTACCATACTTTTAATATATTCTTTTTCATCTACTTTATTTAATTTTCCGAAATATAATACAAAATTAAGAAGCGAATGTGGCAGAGGATTCACTGAGTATACTAACATATTTTTATTTTGTGTTTTATGTAATAATATTTCGTCCATTTTCCTTTTATTAGTCAACAACCTATAAGGATTACAAGCCGCAATGAAAACAAAACGCTTTTCTATGGGAGTTCCTCTATAGCTGTTTTTGCAAAGAATTTCAGAAAGTAATCCCATTGAATTACAAGTGTTTATTTCATCAAAAAAAATCCAGATTTCTCTATTATAAATATATTTTTTCATTTCAGCCAAATATTCTTGAGTTTCTTTTTTGGAACATACTTTGGCATATAAATGATCGTCTTCATTTGATACTTCTTTTATTGTTTTTTCTATGAAATTAATTATATCATCATCATTCGTTCCGGCATGAATATTTAATTTTTTTAAGGAAATATTTTTGCTTTTGTTTATTAATTTAAAGACCATTTCTATTAATCTTGTTTTACCACATCCCGTTTCTCCCATCATTATCACAGGTACTCTTGCTTTAATTCTAATCATAATCAAAATAACTTTTATCAAATTATCAGCAGTATATACATAATTTCCCACAATATCTTTAATTTCTTTGTCTGATAAATTCACATTCAGAAAATTTTTTAAAATAACTAAAATATCTTCACTTTTTAATGAAGACAAATTTTTGAAATTAGAATGAACTTTATCCTTTTTGTAAATTTCAATATTTTGGGAATTGTATAATTTTTCCAAATTTTTATATTCGTTGTCTTCTTTTGAAAGAGTTGTTAAAATGGAAACACTACCTCCATCAAGATTAAATACAACTAAACTAGGCTTGATATCTTTATATCTAATTCCTTCGATTTTATCTTCCATTTTTTTGATAAAATCTTTATCCAAATTTTTTTCTTTGAGGAGTAAACTTGTATCGTCTTGGGTTTTGATTAATTCTTCAAAAGGACCCGAAGTAAAGTGTTTTGTGATGTTAATGAAGTTTTGAATAATTAATTTTCTTATATTCAATGCCTCTATTTTACTCATTTTCAAATAAGGCAAATTATTTAATAAAATTTCAGGAGCAAAGCCAAGATATTGATTAAATTTCTTGAATTCTAAAGCCAAAATTTTAATAAAAGATTTTATTTGATAATAATTAGGATTTTTGATATTTAAATATTTCAATATTATTTGCTTGATTAAATTTTCATCATTAATATAATCATTTGTAAAATCAGGAATTTTTTTTAATATGGAATTATTGTCAAAACTATTTAACATCACAGAAACTATTTTGACATTTTCTTCTTCATCTTTTTCAAATTTAAATTCATTAATTGATTTTATTATTTTAGGTTTTGTAAAAAGTGAAAATATTTTATATTTGTTAACATAGTTGAAAAAGTCATTCGCAATTTCAATAAAAATTTTCATATTATTTTTAATATAAATCACATTTTCTTTAATTTCTATCTTTTTCAGAATTAATAATTTAAACAAAAAATCTTTCATTATTTCAACATTATCAGTTTGGGTGAAATCTATATGCAAAATATAATTTTTATCTAATTCAATTTTAACTTTTTTAAAAGCTTTTTTTACTCTTTTAACCAAATCATCTTTTGATATTTCTCCACCAATTGGTAAATAAATTATTTCAGTTTTTTTATTTTTTAAATTATTAATATGACTTGATTTCCCAAGTCCACAAATAAAAGATGAAATTAATTTTGCATTAATACTTTTTTCTAAGTATTTATTTGCAAAATCCATTATATAAGGCAAATTAATTAACTTTATATTACTGATTTTAACAATTGATTGAAAGAATTCAGAATCTGAATGATTGAATAAAGTAACTAAACAACTTTGCATCATAAGTGCTTCTTTTTTTGACATGGCTCTTAAAAGTTTCAATAAATAAATTTTTTGTGAATTATTAATATAAATTGGAATAAATATTAGAAATAAAGAATTCAATTTGCAATATATTGCTCTTATAATAAACGTGTGAATTTCGAAAATTGAAGTTTCTTTATTGCAAAATAAAATATTACTATTATTGGGAATTGAACCAGTTAAAACAAGAAATATATTTATGATGTCATTTTCTTCAATATTGGTTGAATAATAATAAAATCCTTTATAATCATTTTCTTTTATTTTTATTGGATTATTTTTACTTTCATTATTATCTGAAGATTTAATTTGATTTTTTAAATATATGCATTCTATATTTTTTTCTCCATAAAAAAATATAAATTGTTTTTGAATATATAATCTTATATTTTTAATCATTGTTGTATATACATCTTTTTCTAGTTGTTCATTATAATTAAAATCATCATTAAAATTTATAATTAAACCATTAGTTGCACTACTAATTAAATCTTTTATTTTGTCAAATTTTTTTTCTTTTAAACATTTATTTATTAAATATAATTGCTTTCCATAAAAAAGTCTTATTTCATTATAGTTGGCATTTGCTTTAGTTAAAATTTGGCGACATTTGATTAATTTTGTGATAAATAAATCAATTAAAATTGATGGTGCATACTCTTTTCCACCAAATATACATTTTATATTTATTTTTATAATAAATTTTACGAATATTTCTTCTGGATATCCATAATTTAAAAACATTTCATTAATTAAATCAAGTATCTTTTTCATTATTCTATAATTTTCAATAAAATCTTTTATATAATCTTTTTCTTTATCTTGATTTAATGACATAAAAACTCTTTCATATAGATCACTAATTTCATCCGATTTAATTTGAACATTTTCGAACATTTTTTGTTTTTTAATGCTGGTATTTTTACAATATTCTCCATTTAATTCATATATATTTTTTTCTTCAGATAATTTAATTGAAAAAGTTGATTCGCTCATAATATCTCTAATTCTATTAAAAATTCCTGTTTCGCCTTTTAAAAATTTATCAAACAAATTTTTGAATTTATTATAATGTTTAACTATTATCAAATAATTCATAAAAGCTTTTTTATCTAATATTCCAGAAATAAATTTTTGAATCAAAGAAACAGGATTTTTTATGAGCATAATTTCTTCATTTAAAAATTTAATTATTTGTGTAAATTCATCTATTTGAATTAAAGTCAATTCCCTTTCGTCACTATCTAATAAAAATTCTTTTAAATTGGATATTTCATTTAATTTAATGTCTTTAAAAAAAATAAAAGCTTCTTGATTAAAATTAAAACTATTAAAAAATGGTAAAATGAAATTTTTATATTTTTCATCATTATTATTAAATGATATTTCTTTGAATTTATTTTTGATAAGATTTATTATGGATTCAATTTCTTTCGAAGAAATTTTTTGTTTTAAATCACCTAATTTTTTTGTTAATTCTTTAAAATATTTTTCTTCTTCAAATGAAGGATTAAGATTATTTTCATAAATTTTTTCTAATATTAATATTCCATTTATAACATTAATTATGCTTTGCTTTTTGATTAATAATTTTAATGCTGATATTATTTTTATTTTTTGCTCTTGATTTATTTGAATATTTTCTTTTTCATTTTCAATTATCCAATTTAATTCTTTTTCTAAATAGTCTTCATTTGAATAGCCAATCTCATAATAAAATTTAATTGAATATTTATTTTGTATTTCTTCAGGATTTTCTTTTAATAAATTAATTGCTGAAAAATAATTATTTTTGGTTTCCTCAAGACGATAACTTTGATCTTCTATCAGTTGCTTATTACTATTGTAAATGACTTTAAATAAGTCAGAATTTTTTTGTCTAAATATAATAGGTTTAGATTCTTCTATTATTTTAGAAAAATTATTTAATTTTTCTTTTACTTTTAAATCAGTGTCAATTTCGTTTAATTTTTTTGACAATAATTCATTAATAAAATCATTAATATTATTTTTTAATATCATCTTCTCTTTATTTTTATCGAAAAATATTTCCAAATAATTAGAAGCTTCTCCCAATTCTTCTATTATTTTTTCCAAAATATTAAATTTTTCTTCCAATTTTTGAAATATTTCCTTACTTTCTTCTTTTATTTTATCGCTTAATTCTTCTTCGTTTGATAAAAAATACAAAGCATTTGTAATTTTGTTTTCAAAATTTTTTTTTTCTGAAGTACAAAACATTATAATTTTTAATTTGATATTGTCATATTTGAAGTCTTTCAATTTCATTATTATTTCTTGACAAGTTATTTTTGTTTTATCAAGATATTCTCCTTTTTTATTAATTATAAACTTCTTTTTATAATTTAATAATAATATTTCAAATATTTTATATTTCATTGTTTTATGAAGATCAAAAAAAACGTCCTCATTTATAGTTAAATTTTTCATTTCATTGAAAAATAATTCGATTATTTTATCATCATCTTTTGTGAAGTTGGCTAAGAAATAAGTAATATTTTCTATGAGTTTAGCATCATTGTTATTTAAAACCAATGAAGGAGAAATAAAATATAATATTAAATCTTTTATTACTTTATCTGTAAGAGCAATATTATTATTTAAAAAAAATAAAAATAATTCCTTGCAAAATATATTTAGCTTTAAAATTAAATTTTTCAAAAAATCATCAACTAAATCATCTCTTAATTTAATTAAAACTTCGAAGAAATTATTAATATCCTCTTTGAAAGATTTACATTCTTCATTTGAAAAAGTTTCTAAATTGTTCAATACCCAATTATATAATAAAAAAATAGAATCAAGTTTGTAATTTTCTTTAGGTAATATTTCAAAAAAAATTCCCAAATTTTTAATATGTGAAATTTTATTTGTAAATATTCCAATATATTCCTTGGACATATCAACACAAAACCATAAATATATTTTATTTTGTTTTATTTTTGAGATAATACCTGGACCATCTCTTGAAAGAATATCTAATCCATTTAAAATTTCAATATTCTTCTTTTTTTGTAATAAAAAATTATTTTGATTTACAAATTGATCATCAGTTATTTGTAAATCCAATTTTTTTGAAGATTTATAAACATCGCAGATAGAAATGAAATTAAGAAGATTTTCATTTTTTAAATTTCCTCTATTAAATGATTTAATTCCAGCATTATAATAACTAATAATTAAATCATATCTCACTTGGAAATTACATACTTGATTTAATTCATATTTAAAGAGTGTTAGAATCTTTTCTAAATTTATAAAATTATCTTTATATAAAATTCTAAGTTTTTCAATAAATTGGGAATAATTTATAAAATATTCTTTACAATTCTCCATTTGAAAATCAACAATTGGATTATATTGCTCACTGAATTTATCAAAATCAAAATTATTTATATTTTTTATGTTTAAAACTTTTAAACTTGTATTATTAGGGTCTGTTTCATCATATAAAGAAAAAAGAACGTCAATATATTCATAAACCATTTTTGAAGTTTCTATTATATCCTTCCTATTATTAATTATTTTGAAAAGAATATCTTTTGATTTTTGAGCAGCTTTTTTATCATCTAAAAGAATATCTTTACGATATAAGGAATAGTAAGTGAATTTAAAATTCTGTAAATGTTGAAAATAATCTTCAAATTTCTCTTTTCCTTTATTTTTAGAATATATTGTTAAAAGATCATCCATATTATTAAGGAAGTCATTTAATAAATAGGAAAAATTTTTATTAATATAATCTTTAATATAATTATAATTATTGAACACTTCCAAAAATTGCAAAATATATTTATTTTTATGACTTAAAATAAATAAATTAACTGCAGTTGAAAAATTTAATTCTTTTACTTTTGATTTTGTCAAAGCATACAAAAAATCACCAGCTAAACTTTTACTAAATTCATCCATCAGTTTTTTATTATCATTAAAAGTAATTTCAATATAATTTTTGTATATATCTAATTGTTGTTCTTGATTTAATTTTAGATAATAATTATCTTTTGTAAATTTATCATTTCCAAATTTATTTTGTAATGCAGCGATAAATGGATTGATAAATTTTTCTGTTAATTTTAAATCAGAAAAAGTAAAGTGATTCTTCCCCTTTAAATTTAATTCTGTTAATTCCAAATTTCTTAGATGTTCATAATTTAATAATAAATAAGCATAATTGTCTTTATTTTTATTTTTGAAGTTTATACAAAAAATTCTATACATATATTCCTTGTTTATATCCGAATTTTGTTCAAATTCTAGATTTATATTTTCAACCTGGGGTTTTCTAATATTAAAATAGCAGGTTTTATTATCCCAAATCCAATTATGAAAACTAGTTATGAAAAGAAATGAACTTTCTACTTTACCAATTTCCTCATTTTTTATAATGCTAACATTCATATCACTATGTACACTAATTTCATCGAAGCCTTCCATTTTATTTGTTTTTTAGATTCATTATATTTTATTATAAAAATTAAAATTTATATAACCCTCATAAATAAATATTTTTATATATCCTTATAATATTTTTTTGGGGATTGGGGATTGGGGATTGGGGATTGGGGATTGGGGATTGGGG
>JAJNAA010012009.1:0-15831 GCA_023807345.1 Entodinium bursa | reverse complement strand
CGCTTAATAAACAAAGAAATCTCATATCAAGATTTATTTAATCAATTAGAAAAGCATAAAAAATATTTAGATAGAGTAGAAGAGTTAGAATATTCTTACTTTTCGAATTATGAAAAGATTCTAGGCGGAGATTTATTTCCAATAGAAAATTCGTTATTAAGAAAACAAAACGAATCTATAGAAAAAGAATTAGTATCAAAAAGGAAAAATGAGCCTTTTAATAGATATTGCTATAATGCAATAGGCGCTACAATCTATTATGGAATGATGATAGATTTACAAGAGCCAGCTAGAGATGAATATAATAAAGATTTTATACCACAAAAAGAAAGATTATATAAAATCAGGATGTAATTCTATAATAAATATAGGTTTTATCTCTTTTAATACTGAAAAAATAATAAATATGAAATACATGTTTTATGAATGTAATAATTTAAAACAAATTAATATTATTTCTAATTGGGATACTAATATTGTTAGTAATATGAGGGGGTTTATGTATTGTAAATCATTAAATAATTTACCAGATATTTCAAGCTTGGAAACTAAAAATGTTACTAATATGAATGATATGTTTTATGATTGTATATCATTAAATAATTTACCAGATATTTCTAAATTGAATATTAAAAATGTTACAAATATGAATGAAAAATTTTCTGATTGTGAATCATTAAATAATTTACCAGATATTTCTAAATGGGAAACAAAAAATGTTACAAATATGAGTAGAATGTTTTCTGATTTCAAATCATTAAATAATTTATATTTTTTAAAATATAAACATAAAAAAAATATCAGTTAAAATATGCCTAAAAAAGCATAAGCTAAAATATATCCTAAAAACTTAGATTTTTTACATAATCATGAGGATATAAAGAAGGAAATAGATAATAACTCCTTTCCCTAACCACTAATTAATTATTATTATAATTAAATCTATAATATAAATAATTTTAAATAGTTAAAAAAATATTAATTTAGTTAATTTATTTTTTAATATCATATAATAAAAGTATTATATTAAAAAAAAATTAATTATAATAATTTCAGTTAGTTAACTATTTTGAATAATATTTAAGCCAGTTAACTATTTTAGATATAATATGAAAGATTTTTTTTAAAACAAAAGTCATATTTATTGAATGGGAAATAAGGCAGAGATTGAAAAACAGAAAGCCAAGCAAAAGGAAGAAGAGAGAAAAAAAAAAAATCTGGAATATTTGGAGGAAATAGAAAGGGGAAAGAGAGCAGAAGCCGAAAAAGAAAGACGAAAAGCAGAACTTAAAAAAATAGAAGAACAAAATAAAAGAATAAAAGCTATAGAAAAACGGGATAAAGAAAAAGCACTGCTGGAAATCCAAAAAATTAAAGCAGAGGCAGAGAAAAGGAAAATAGAAGAGGAAGTTAGAATAAAAAAAGAGAAAGCAGATTTGGAAAGAAAAATAAAAGAAGCTGAAATTGCCTTGAAAATGAAACAAGAAAAGGAAGAAAAAGAAAGGAAAATGAAAAATGAAAATGATATTAAGAGTTTCAGAAATGAGCAAAATATTGGCTTTTTTTTAACTTTGGTTGAAAGATTTTTATATGATTCTTTTTTCCTGGTGAAAACTTTAGAAGCTTTAAATGAAGAAAAAGTTATAATCAATTACCAAGATTTCAAAGATAAAACCGGAGGAAAAATTCAAATTATCAAAGAAGCGATTAAAACAGAAGAATTAAGTAAAAATTGCCAAAGCAAATTAATAATGATATTGCTTTGCAATGGTAAAAATGATGGTAATTCTGATAAAATTTTTGAAGATTTAATTAAAATAAATGATTCTAAAAAAAAATTGGTATTTGATATATTGCTTAATTATAGTAAAGCATTTGGACAAGATATTAGTTTTAAATTAAAAGATGGAAAAGTTTATAAAGAATTTGTTGATTATGCTATTGAAAAAGATAAATATATAGAGTCAACAGATTATAGAAAGAACGACATTATCCAATTAAAAATATTAAATAAAATTAGAGATAAGATTATTAACTCTGATAATAAAATTGAATTTAATAAATTTAATGATTACACTGATGCATATGAATTAGTTCAAGATTTAATTAAATATGAGAAAGAAAAAAGAAAAAAATTTGTTTCTTTTCCTAAATCATTTTGGGAAAATTATACCATATATTATATGAATACTGAAAATGAAAATAATAAAATTGATAAATTAGTTAGTTTATATAAACTTTTATTATCATATATAGATTTAGGAAAAGATAATTCAAATTATAAAGATATTTTAGCTGAAAAAATTAATGAACTTATAGAAAAAAAATTAGAAGATACTGTTGAAGTCAAAGAACAATTAAAACTTTTATTTGAAGTAAATCCTTATTATGTATATCCTTCTAATAAAAAAGATCCAAAAATATTTGAAAAAATAAATATATTGGATTTAAAAGAAGAACAGGAATTAAAATATTTCCAAGATAAAGACATGGAAAATATATATAAAACAAATTTTAAAGATTTCTTAGAAGTTATTATTGGAAAAATAAAAAAGATTCAAGATATTAATTCCATTATAAAGATAATAGAAATAAAGGAAGAAAATAATAGACATGAATATATTAATCTTCTCGTCCAAAAATATAATAGTGTTTTTGAAAATGAATTAACAGAGGAAAAAAATGAAGAATTAATGGAAGAATCATTTATAAATTTATTAGGAAAAATATTAGAATATTATCCTGAAATTAAACTCAAGCAACTTGATTATTTTTTACCTAAATTTGGACAAAAATATCAAATTTATTTAAAAATTATTGAAACATTTACGCAAGATGAAATTAAAAAAGAAATAACCATTTTATCTATCCAAAATTTAGAATTAAAAGTTTTGATAAATCTAATTAAAAAATTTAATGAAGAGCAAAAAGCTGATTATTTTAATAATTTAGAGCAAGATGTTATCATTTGTGAAAAAGATTTCTTTGAATATGAAATTTCAGATAATTTAAAATTATTGATTGAATTAATTCAAAATAAGTTAATTCCTGAAAGTATTTATTTAGATAAAAGTACTGATCAACTTCATACTATTTATGAGAAATTAAGTACCTTCAACGAAACAAAGTCAAAATTTTTGGAGACAATTGTTAATGAAGAAGAAGCAGTTCAAAAAAAATTTTTAAAAAGATTTGATTTATTCAAATTAAATAAAGGTGATGAATTTAATCCAGAGAAGGAATTTAATAAAATAAAAGATAAATATCTTGAAGTTAAGGGAAATATAGAAAAAGCCTATGAAATATCCATTCTATTATCTTATTATTTTAAAAATACTGAAAGTTATAAGTTAGAAATTGATAAAATAAGAAATATATATAAAGATTATTCAAATAAAGATAATAAAGTAAATTTATGGCTCAATAAAGAAAATGAAATAATAAAATATATTAGAGATAATGAAGTGAAGGCATATTTAATAAAAGAAATTAAAGAAATTAAATTATTTCAAATAATATACAATGAATTTTGTGAAGGTGATGAAATTAGTAGATTTGATAAATCAAAAGAATTATTAGATGGATGTAGAGTTATATTTGAAGATATAGAAAAAGGAAATCCAAGTATTTTAGATAAATGGCAAAAAAAATTTAAGAAAGAAAGTGGCATTGATATAGAGTTAACTAATTTGAAAAAATATTATAAAATAAATGACTCAGAAGATGTAGATAAGGTTGCAAAAAATATTTTAATATTTACTAAGAAGAATATATATGATACTGATATTAAAAATATTCTATATTTTTTAAAATTATTTGATGTCGACGAAACTGATTTATCAAAATTCTTAAAAGAAAGCAAATCAGAATTTAAAGATAAAGAAAATATAAGTTTTGAAAATTTAGTAAAAATAAATAATTTTTTAGAAGATAAACAAATATATATAAATGGCGGGAAAGATGATTCTTCATCGATTAAATTAATTAGACTATTTTATAATCAGGAAGATAAAATTAATTTTATAAAGACTAAAGATGTTGATAATGCTCAAGCATTACTTTATAAATTGAATCCAACAACCGATTCTTTGAAATTTAATGATATTTTAGAATATCAAAGTTGTATCGCTTTTATTCATGATATGATGGAAAAAGAAAATGATGAAAATTTTTTAATTAAATTAAGGGAAAAAATTAAAAAAGATGATATACAAAAAATAATAAGAACATTTAAAAATTATTTTATAAATTATGGAAGTATTAAATCATTAGATACAAATTTTGATAGTTCTAATGATATATATGAAAATATCAAAAAAATTTTAAATAATTCTGAATTCAGAATAGAATTTTTCAAAACGGAATTTAAGGTATATGGAGAGAATGAAAAAGAAATTGATATAATAGCCAAAGATTTAAATGGTTTAATTCAAATAAAAGATAATATTAATTTAAATTTTGAATTACCTGATGATAATAAAATGAGCGAAAAAAATAAAAAAGAATTAAAAGAGAAGAATGAAAGAATAGGTAAATATGTAAAATATGTTAAACAACTTCAAAATATTATTAGATATTTTAAAATATTAGAAAATAAAGGATGTCCATTTTTAATAGATATTATAGTTAAAGCTTTCAAAGATGAAGTGACATTTGAATTAGTTAATGAACCTATGAAATATAATAAATTAATTATTTTGTTAAATGATTACTGCAGGAAAATAATGGCATTTCAATCAGAATTTTATAAGGAAAATGAATATTTTAGATTAGTGTATGATAGACAATTATATAGATTATTTAAAAGGACAACAAGTAAAAAAGAAGATATTAGCTCTTATGTGAGATTTTTTACTAATAGTGATTCAACCAATGATGAAGTTCCTTATTTCCAATCTAATTTTAATGACCAATCAAAGGCTTATAAGTATTATGAGAAATCAATAGAAGAAAATTTCATTTTAATTTCTAATTATATAAAACATATTTTCAAGGTAAATAATACATCATTAGAAAAATTATATAAAGATATAACAGTTAAAAATAATCTTAGAGGTTTATATAAATGTAATGTAAGAAAATATAATATCGATTTATTTATTATAAAAATGTTTTTAAAATTAACTGATTCTTTTCCAATAGCGCAAAATATTTTATTAACAAATAATGAAACCACAACTGGGGAAATATTTTCTTTCATGTATAGAGCAATAAAATGTAGATTTAATACTTTATTTATTGTATCAATAAGTGATGATTTTTCTAAAACTAATTTAAATAAAATGACTTCGTTATTAGATAAAATTATAAGAGATATGAAAACTGAAAATACTATTAAAGAAATCAAAGATTTAAAATCATGTGTATTATTCATAACACAAAATCCTCAACGTATGAATGATTTTCCAGATGCTGAAGAATTGACTGAAAATATGAAAGGAGATGAGAATAAATTAGAATATCTTTTAGGAAAAGGAAATTCATCAGATAGTAAAAAATCTTCTCAAAATGAAATTTATAATGCTATAAGAGTTTATTCTTCTGATTTTAGTGGTCTTGGAAAGTCATATTTAATAAAAAAAGAAATGAAAGAAAGAGGCGATGATTATCATTATTTTGGAGTAGGAGACGATATTACTAAAAATGATTTATATATAAAATTAGAAGAATTTTTAAAACATGAGATAAGAGGAAAATATCATGTTGGAATTCATTTAGATTTATTTTATACTAAAAATATTCCTCTCATGAAATATTTCCTTTTTGCCACACTAATAACTAAATTATATCAAACAAATGACAATATTTTATATATACCAAAGAATATAAATATTTATGTGGAAATACCAAATGGACCTTTTCAATTTTTAGAAGATTACCCTATATTAACCTTATTCCAAAGAACTAATATAACTTTAAATATAGATTCAGAAAAGAAATTAACATTAGATAATTGTAATCAAATTTCAACAAAAGATTTAATGTGGGATAATAAACAAATAGATCAAGAAAATAATATGACTTGTATTGAAAAGAAAAATTATTTAAAAACAATAAATTATTTGAGTAAAAATGTAAAAGATGAAGATAAAATAAAATATGAAGAACAAATAATAAAAGCAGCTAAAAGTTTAACTAAAAGTATTTATAGTGATAAATTAAGACAAAAAGATGCTTCTCAAAAAAATATAGAAGAAAAAAAAAAGAAGGACGATATTTTGAAATTTTTTGAGTTTGATGAAAATAGTGCTATAAAAATTCAATATGATGCTCCTTTGATTTTCAAAACTAAAAAAGGATATATAGAACTTGATTTATCAGATAAAAAAGTTAAAAATAAGGATCTTAAATACTTTTTATCGAATTTAAAAAAAGTTATGTCTTTAGATGAATCTGAGGAAGAAATTGAAAAAATGATAGGTGATTATAAAATAACAGAAGATAATTATAAAAAAATGATTTTAATTTTATTCAGAATATTTGCAAATATTCCTGTGATTTTAATGGGAGAAACAGGTTGTGGAAAAACTGAGTTGATAAAGCAATTGATGAAAATGCTAAATAAAGATAAAGAAAATACTAATAATAATTTTATTATAAAAAATATGCATTCTGGGGTGAGTGAAACTGAAATTTTGGAAGTTATAACATTGGCAGAAGAAAATTTGAAAAAATCAAAAAATGATATGGTATGTATATTTTTTGATGAAATAAACACAACATCTTTACTATCAAAAATGAAAGAGATATTTGTAAATCATTCAATAAATGGAAAGGCCATAGATGAAAGAATAAGATTTATCGGTGCTTGTAATCCCTTGAGAGCAATTTCAAAAAATGAAGGAGATGAAGGATTAAAATTAGATACTTCAAATGATAATGAAGGAGATGAATTTACTTATAAGGTCAATCCTTTACCTAATTCAATTTTAAATTATGTTTTTTATTTCAAAAGTTTAGATGATCACGATGTTAGAAAATATATAGAAAGTATAATAGGAAAAGAATTTCCTGAAAGCGAAAATTCATTATTAATAAAAATTGCTGTAGAAATAATTTATAACAAAATGGAACAAGATAATGAAATTAAAAAAGATTTACAAAAAATAATAAATAAAGAGTTTCCTACAGAAGAAAAAGATATTATCGAAAAAAAAAATTTAATAGAAAAAATTTTTATCCAATGTTTAGATAGAAAGGAAGATAAAGAAAAAATTGAAAATTTAATTGGAAATAAATTACCTGAAATGAAAAACACAATTTTAAGAAAAGTGGCTATAGATGCTATATATTATTCTCATAAATATGTCAGAAAGGAAAATGGGGAATCATCGGTTTCTTTAAGAGATTTACAAAGATTTAGAAAAGCTTATAAATTTTTTAATGAATATTACGAATATAAAAAGGACTTTTTATTAAAAAGTGATGAAAAAATTTCTAATAAATTTGATATTGAATCAAAAGTTGAATCTTTTATATTATCATTATTTATCACTTATTATATTAAGCTATTTAAATTAGGAAATAAATCTAAATATTTAGAAACAATCAATGATTATATAAGAGAATTTGCAACAAAATTCGAAATTCAGGAATGGTTAAATTCTGGAAACTGGAATAACGAACCCTTTAATTTTATAGTAAGAAAAGAAGAAGAATTTCTTTTAAAAGAAATGGAAATTCAAAAAGAAAAAGGTATAGGTCTTAATAATTCATTAAAAGAAAATATATTTTTAATGTTTTTCTCAATATATGCACATATTCCTTTAATAGTAGTAGGTAAACCAGGTTGTTCAAAAAGTTTAAGTGTTCAATTAATAAATAGAATCATGAGAGGAGAATTAAGTGACTCAAATTTCTTGAAAAATTATCCAACAATTAATAGTACCAACTTTCAAGGTTCAGAGACTAATACTCCTGAATCAATAGAAAACATTTTTAAAGTGGCTGAAGGAAAAATAGATTTAGAGCAAACAAAGGAACTTGAAAATTTGGAAAATATTTTTAATGAAATTGAACAAAAAATATTAAATCAATCAAATATTTCAGAATTGCTACAAAATCTTATTACAAAAACTTGTGAAATATTAAATCAATCAAATGAAGTTGAATCTTTAAAAAATATTTTTAAAGAAACTCAAGAAGAAATGAATAAAATTTTATCAAATAATCCAGAGTCTATAAAAAAAATTTTTAGTGATTATGAAGATAAAATACTTAATCAATCAAATGATCCTGAATATATCAAATATATTTATAATAAGGCAGAAGAAAAAGTCCTAAGTCAAATAAATACTTCTGAAAATATAAAAAATATTTTTGAAGAAGTTAATAAAAAATTATCAAAGACAAAATATTTGTCTTTACTAGTATTCGATGAGTTAGGTTTATCAGAAAAAAGTCCTACAAATTGTTTGAAAGTATTACATTCAAAATTAGAAATGTCTTTAAATCCAAAAGAAAAAAAGCAGATATCTTTCATAGGAATAAGTAATTGGAGATTAGATGCAGCAAAAATGAATCGAACTATATTTTTAGCAATACCAGAAATTCGAGAGGATGACGTTGAATTAACCGTGAAAGCAATAGCTAAAAGTTATGGTGAAGATTTATATTTTAGATATGAAGAACAATATAAATTATTAGGCCGTACTTATTATAATTATAAACAAAAAATTGAAAAAGAATTCACCTTAGATAAAGATGAAGAAGGTAAAAAGGAATCAGATAAAAATAAAATTAATATAAAAAAAAGTGATGAATTTATTATAAATTATCATGGTGGTAGAGATCTTTATAATTTAATTAAAATATTTTCTTCAGAAATGCTAAAATATAAAAAGACTAATGATTCAAATATTATAGATACTTCAGTCAAAAAAGCCTTAGCAAGGAATCTAAGTGGTTTAGAAATAAATAAAGAAATTAGTTTAAAAAAATATATTAATGATATAAAATTTGATGAGATAAAAACAATTGATTTAATAAAAGATAATATTGCATCAAAGGACTCAAGATTTTTATTAATAGTTTCTGAAAAGTCAATGTTTGGTTTCTTAATGGATATTATTAAAAATGAAATAGAAAATGAGGTGATTTATATAGGAAGTCCTTTTAAAGGAGATAAAAGTAATGCTTCTTATCAAACAGAAATGATCGTGAAAATAGAGAACAGTGTTGCAGAAGGAAAAGTAATTATATTAAGTGATCTTGAGCAGATATATTCAACTTTTTATGATTTATTTAATCAAAATTATATTGTAAAAGATGGAAAAAAATATTGCAGAATTTCACATGGAGCAAATATTCAAAAATTGGCTTTGGTAAATGAAAATACTAAATTCATTGTCTTCGTTGATAAAAGAGAATTAAGAAAACAAAAATTGCCTTTCTTAAGTAGATTCGAAAAACATATTGTTTCTTTTGATATACTTTTGGATGAAAAAGATAAAGAAAAATCAATAACTATCCAGAATATATTGAAAAAATTAGTTACAGTAAATAAAATAAATTATAATTTAGATAATATATTAGTAAATACAAATAATGATATAATTAGTGGATATGTTTATCTGTATAAAAACAAAAAAGAAAATAATTCGTATAGAGAAATAATAAAAGATAAAATAATACCAATTTTACCCCAAGATATTATTTTTACATTACCTTTATCGGAATTGTATAAAGATAAAAGGGAATTTGATTCATTGAATAATGATATAATAAATTCGAATATTAAATATAATAGCCTCAAAGATTATTTAAAAAGTGATAAAAGAGGAAAGGAGGAAATACTGATAGTATATACTTTTAGTAATACCGAAGAAGCAATTAAATTATCTGATATAAAAGATATTCCATCCTCTGAAAAAGAAAGTAGTGTTCTAAAAAATGAAACAATCTTATCAAAAGATGAAAATTATAAGGAAGACGTTGCAACAGAAATAAATACTATATATAAATTTCAGCATATTTTAAATGAATTTTATGAAAATAAAAAATTTGAATTCCTTATATTAAAATTTGAAAGTGAAAATGCTAAGAATATTAATTATTTCATTAAAGAAATTAAAAATTATAAAGAAACTTTAAAAATAACAGATGATTCAAAAAAATATATTTTTACTATTAATGTAAAAAGGAATTTCAATTTATTAAATGTTGAAAAAATTACAACTATATTGATGATGGATGAAAAAATAAATCAATTATTTATTGATAATATAAATGGTGCAGAATATTCAATAAAAGATATAAAAAAAATAAATATTAGAGATTTTATAAATAAAGATCCTAAAAAAATTATAGTCGAAGAAATGTTAAAATTTTATAGAGAAAATATAAGAGGACAAATAGGAAGATATAAAGGAATAGATTCAATTAATTTTGTAGAAGAATTTGAAAAATTTATTAAAAGTCCTGAAAAATTTTCTGAAGATATAATAAAAGATATACAAAGTATAATTTTATCCCATATTGATAACAATGAGAAAATAATTGATTCTTTAATAGAAGGAAATTCTATAAACGAAAATACTGTTGATTTTATTACAGCTATGATAACACATATAAAAAATATTTTTAATGAAAAAATAAAAGAATTACTGATGAAAACAGAAAATAATAATTTTTTCACAACTCTATTTATACTTAATACCAAAGATAAAGATCAGGAGAATTTATCTATACAAAATTTAGATAATCAATCAAATGATTATGTATTTAATATAAGTGATAAGGATATTTTAAATAATGAATTGGTGGTTAAAACCAAAAAAGAATTTATAAAATTATTAAGAGAAAAAAGATATGAAGAATCAGGGAATACAAATATTTATATAAAAATAAATTATAAAATACCAGGATTCTTTGTAATATATAAAGGTATTAAAGATTATATTGAAAAGGAAAAAATATCACTTTATTATAGAAAAGATGAAATTGATCTTAGAAAATGTACTTTTGAGTTTAGGTCATCATTATCTACAAAATTAAGAAATGATATAAAAGATTTCATTGAAAAATTATATATAGAATTAACATCAAAACAATTAGTTAAAAAAGTTTCTGAATATGAAATTAATGATAAAGATTATGTTGAATTGGTTGAATTATTCTTTAATGATTATATCACTTTTTATTTAGAAAATATTTATAATAATAATTCAATTTATAATTTTATAATAAATGATATTCCCCATAGAATTATTTTATTACTATTAGATTTAAAATTTAAAGAATTAAATGATGAAGAAAAATATAAAAATCCTTTGCAAAATGTAGTTTCTCAAATTTTATGGCTAGAAGCCAATTCACATTTTATTAAAAATATATTAGATTTATATAATATCATTTCAGAAAATATAGTAATTAATGAAAATAATAAAGACTTTTTGTTTAAACAAATATTAAATTATAATTCTAAAATGAATATAAATTATGAACCAAAAGAAGAAACTCATTTGAAATCATTGAATGGTCCATTTTATAATATAATTATTTTATTATTTAAGTGCATGGTTGATGAACAAACAATTAAAAATGCAGTTTCTAAGAATATAAATGATAATTATTATTCATATTTTAAAAATTTAGACAGTTGTTTAAAAGAAATGCAAAAACTTGATAAAATATTAAAATTAGATATTATAGAATTAAGTGTATTAAAAGAATTTATAAGTATTTATAATGTTTTTGATAAATCTGGAAAAATAAATAAATTAGATGTGACTGGATTAATTGGAAATTTAAATAAAAGTCTGGAAATTTTAGAAAAAAATGAAGAAAATAAAATTGATTTATTGTGTGAAAATTTAAAAAATTTAATAGAAAATATAAGAGAATCATTATATGAAAAATCTAAAATGAAAGAAGTTAAAGGAGATACAATTTATTATGAATTAATTTCAAATATACTTTTAAATGAAATAAAAAGAGAAAACAATATAAAATATAAAATCTATATCTTAAATGAATTTTTATTACAAGATAAAAAATTGTTTATTCAATCTAATCAATTATTAAAAATAATTTTAGAAGATTTTGTATCATCTAATATAGATCATTTTCAAGGCTCTCTTGATAAATTATCAAATTTTGAATTGAAGTCTTTAGAAATTAACTCTTATAATGATTGGATAAAAGAGACATTGGTATATACTTTTGAATATATATCAATAATATATATTCAAAATTTTATCAATGATAATGAAAAAATAAAAAAAGAAAAAGCTAAAAGTGAAAATAAAAGTCAAAGAATTTTAAAGGAAGAAAATATTGTATATAATTTGAAATCATTTTTTGGACGTTGTGTAGGATTTATTGAAAAAATATATAAAAAAAAAGAAAATAACGAAATAATTTTTGAAGAGCCTAACACCAATCTGAAATTATTATTTTCTTTGGGATTTGTAAGAGTTTATTTAAAAGTATTTATAGATTGGATTGATAAAAATAAATTAACAAAAAATACTGAAATTATTGAAATTATTGATGTTATTAATGGAGAAAAAAATAATCCTTTCAGAGATATTTTACGTTGTTATGTATATAAATTATTATACAATTTAAATGAGCAGGATATGAATAAATTATTTGATGATAATTTAATAGAAAAATACAATTTGAATAGTTTCAAGAATTTTGATTTATTAAAAGAGGAAAAAAAAAGGCTTCAAAATCCTAAAGATATTTTATTTGTTGAAGCATATAAAATGGCTGATAAAGATTATAAAACATATAATGAAGAATTTAATTTATTGAAAAAATTAGAAGATAATGAAGATATATTAAAGGAGACAATCAAAAAAAATAGACTTGATATATTTTATTCAGTTTTTTCTACTAAAATCTCAGCTTATTTATCTAATTCATCAACAGATAACGACCAAATAAAAAGATTTTCAAAATTCATTCAAAAAACTTTTGGTGACAAAGAAAAACTATTAAATATTTTTAAATTATTCTTAGACAAATCAAAATATACAAAAGCTGAAATAAATGCAAATAAAGCAGAAATACTTCAATTCTGTTTAAGATATTGCTTAAATTCAGATGAAATAAGTGATGAATATAATAATATGTATTATCCTTTATATTGTGATGAAAAAAATATTAGTTCATATATACCAGGCAATGATATAAAAGAAAGAAAAATATATAATGATTATTCAAAAATCAAAAATTATTTAGATAATCATCCTTCTTATCATGGTGTCTATGTATGCGTTTGTAATATATATAATGAAGAGACTGATGGAGAAATAAATTTAAAATTTGAAGAAGGAAATGGAGGATTTCCAACAAAAGTAGAAAAATGTAAATTTTGTGGTGAATCGATCGGAAATGATAGCAAAGAAAAAGGCTTTTTACAAAGAAATTATTATTATAGAATATTCAAAAATAAAGAAGACTTAGAAAAAGAGATAAATGATAAAGTAAAAGGAAATTGCATAATATTAGAAGAATTTTTCAATAAATTTATATCGGAAAAATTAGAAAATGATTCGAAAGGAGTTAATATTTCTAAGAAAAGACATTTTGATAATACAGATAAACCAATTAGAAAACAAAGTCAAATTTGTTTTAGACTTATGAATATGATAATATATTCACATTTATTTACTAATGTTCTTTTTAGTGATAAAACTGAATTATTTGCAGATGAAAAACTTTCATATTTAGATTATATAGTAAATAATTGGAATAAACTCAAAGTTTTATTAGAAAAAAGAGGAATAAATATATATATTTTCATGAATTTAATATTTAAAGATTTATCTGAATTTTTAAATAAACAAGAAATAATAAATGATTATCAAAAATTATTAGAAATTGAAAATGAAATTGAAAAAATAGTTGAGAATAAAATATCTAAAAAAACAAAAGAGGAACAATATAGTAAATATCAACTTTATCTTCAGTTTTATAATAAAAACAAAAACGTATTTAGAGAAAAAGACTCAGATACTACAACTTCTTTAATAAAAGAAATAAATCCAATTAAGCAATATCAGGATGAAAAAAAATATCCTTATTATAAAAGCTTTTTATATTCAGATTTCCTTGATATTACTTTTTTCAGGAAAAAATTAGAGGAAACTGACAAAGAAAAATATCCTGTTGTAGACTATTATCTCAACAAAAAAAATCATATAAAAAAATTAGGCAATGAATTTTTATGTTTTAACTTTGTAATAAAATCATTAATTAATCAATATTCAGGTAAAACAACAAAAAAAGAGGCAAAAAAGCTTAAATTTGAAAGAGCAAGTGTTTATAAGCAATATAAAGAAAGATGCAAAGAATTTATTAGAATAATTAATTCATTAAATAAAGAACAGGAATTATCAGAAAAAAGTAGTTTAGAAAATTTTTTAATAGATAGGTCAGTAGAAGTAGGGAAGAAATATATAGAAATTTATGAAGAATATAAAAATATCCAAAATAATTTATTAAAAGATTTAATAGAAAAAATAAATTCTGCCAATTCAGAGCCTTTAGAAATTCAGGAAATAAATATTCAAGAAGCCCAAAGAGGTGATTTGCTTTCTTTAGAATTTGAAAATAAAAGTGAATATCTTGAAATATTTTTAATGAATACTTTTAGAGAAATATATAATAATGATTCAAATATTAAATATAATAATTATAATTTATTTTTTGTTGATTTTGGTAAAATTGAAAAATCATTTGAAGACATCCTTATAAAAAATGCTTGCTTTTTAAAGACTGATGAAATCATAGAAATGAAATATTCAGGAGAAGAATTTTTAAATGATGGCTTACATGATTTAAGTAAAAATGTAAGTTCAGAAAAATTAACTCAAAAGGATAAAATGGAATTTCTTATTGTTTTTGAAAAAAATTTAAAATCAAATTTAGCATCTTGTTTAGAAACTAATGAAGGACTTAAAAATATAATAACTTATATTAATTATAACATTAAAAGAATTGATTTAAGGCAATCTTTATTTGATGTTATAAATAGTGGAGGATTTCCTTATAGCAATACAATAAATGATATTTTAAAAGAATTTTTGAAAAATAATACAGATATAAAAATCAATAAATTAAATGATTTAATAATATTCTTTCAAAATTTATATTTTGAACTAGCCATGGAAAATTCAAGCGATTTCAAAGTTGTAATGGATGAAGAAACCAAAGAAAGAATTAATAATTATTATAATCAAGGTGGTGGCCAATGGCTATCAAAAATAAAAATTTCAGAAACAATTATTAAATTTTTGTTGAATGTGAAAATTCAAGAAAAAAATGGAAAAAGCGAATTAGTAGAAATGAATGATAATCTATTTGATTATTTGAATAATAAATATTTATGGAAAAATGATGATTATACGAATAATCTTTTTACCAAAGAGTGTATTGAATATAAAAATTTAGGTATTTTAGTTAAAAATGCGTATGATTTTTATAAATTTATCTCTTTTGAAAGAATATCTAAATTTGATAAAGAAATCAAAGAAATTTTAGATAAAATAAGAATAGCTGAAAATGAAAAAATAAAACAACAAAAAGACGAAAAAATTAAAATAATTTTGACTAAAATAGATAATGAAGAGGATAATGGAGAAATAGAAGGAGGAGATATTGATGAAAATGATATGGAAGATTTGGATGTTTATTAATGAGAGACATTAAAATAAAATTATTAATTGATTTAATTATAAACAAAATGGCATTAAATAAATAATATTTAAAAATTAAATAATTATTTAAAATTTATTAAATTTGGTGTGAATTAAATTAGTTATTTTATATATTGGGGATTGGGGATTGGGGATTGGGGATTGGGGATTGGGGATTGGG
>JAJNAA010012008.1:0-15956 GCA_023807345.1 Entodinium bursa | reverse complement strand
ATCCCCAATCCCCAATCCCCAATCCCCAATTAAAATTTAACTCAATCCCAAATCCTCATTTTTATTTTAATTATTATTTAAAATATTTTTTTTTTAGAGTTAACTATTTCAGATGATTAACAAAATATTTTTGACTTATATAAATATAATACATTATATATTACTTATTCAAATGAAAAAATCTTACCAGAAAAAACCAAAAGGAAATGAAAGTGATAATGAACCAAATTTTATGATAAAATCATTAGAAGATGATTTAATCAAAATAATAAAACAAATAGACCTATTTCAAATTATATATTCTGAATTTTCAGAAGAAGATGAAACTTCTAAATTTGATAAAACAAAGGAATTATTAAATGAATGTAAAGAAATATATAAAGATATAGAAAAAGGAAATAAAAATATTTTAGTTGAATTTCAAAATAAATTTAATAATACTTCAATTGATGAAATAATAAAACAATTAAAAAATTATGATAAAATAAAGGACAAAGAAGATTTTGAAGAAATAACTAAAAATATATTAATTTTAACTAAAAAGGATATATATTATCAGGATGTTAAATATCTTTTAAGTTTTATAAAATTATTTGGAGCGGAAGAAACAGAATTATCCAAATATTTAAAAGAAAAAAAATCAGAATTTGAAGATAAAGAACATTTCAATTTTGATAAATTAGTAAATATTAATAAATTTTTAGAAGATAAAAACATATATATAAATAATGGAAAAGATGATTCATCATTAATTAAATTTGTTAGATTAATATATGATAGAGAAAAAGAAATTAACTATTTAAAGATTAAAGATGTTGATATAACATCAGATTAAATCCAACAATTGATTCAATAAAATTTAATGATATTTTAGAATATTTAAGTTGTATTGATTTTATCACTGGTATTAAAGAAAAAACAACTGATAATAATTTATTAATAAAATTAAAAGAAAAATTAGATAATAATAATATAGATAAAGTATTATCTTTATTTAAAAGTTATTTCCAAAATTATGAAATTTTAAAATTATTAGATTCAAAAGATTTATATGGAAACATAAAATATATTTTAAATAATTCAATATTTGAAATGACACTTTTTAAAAGAAAATTTAAGGTATATGATGACAATAAAAAAGAAATCAAAGATATTATAGCTAAGGATTTAGATGGACTTATTCAACTAAAATATAAGATAAATTTAAATTTCGAAGATTCATTAGATAATATAAAATTGAATGAAAAACAAAAAGAAGAAATAAATAATAAAAAAAGAAAAATGGAAATATTTATTAAATACGAAGAACAAATTCAAACCATAAATAAATATTTTTCAAAATTAGAAAATAAAGGCTGTCCATTTTTTGTAGAGATTAAAATATCCATTAAAAAAGATGATATAATATTTAAATTAATTAATAGTGTTTTGGAATATGATGAATTAATTTCCAAATTGAAAGAATATTATAATGCAATAAAAGAGTATCAATATAATTTTTATAAAGAAAATGAATATTTTAGATTTGTATATGACAAGCAATTATTAAGACTATATAAAAGATTAATAAATAAAAATAAAGATATTAGTTCTTATATAAGATTTTTTACCAATGATGATTCAACATTAGATGAATTTCCACTTTTTATATCTAGATTTAATGATATATATATTGAACATAAAGATTATAAAATGGCCATTGAAGAAAAATATGATTTTATATTAAAATATATAAAAAATATTTTTATTATAAATAACACATCTTTAGAAAAATTATATTCAAGAATAAAAGTTAAAAATGGCCTTAGAGGTATATATAAATGTAATTTAATGAAAAATAATATGGAATTATTTATAATAAAAATATTTTTAAAATTAATAGGAATTTTTCCAATAGCTCAAAATATTTTATTAACTAATAAAGAGACGAATACTGGAGAAATTATTTCATTTATGTATAGAGCAATTAAATGCAGGTTTAATACTTTATTTATAATATCAATTTGTGATGATTTACCAATGAATAAAGTAAATATTATAATATCTTTATTAGATAGAATTATAAGGGAAATGAAAACAGAAAATAGAATTAATAAAATTAATGATTTATGTCCTTGTATATTATTTATAATCCAAAAACAATTAGGAAGTTCAATCATTTTTCCACAAGCTATTGATTTGCCTGAAGATTTGAAAGGAGATGAAAATAAATTAGAATATAATATATTAAAACCACTGGAAAATGAAATATATAATGCTATTAAGGTTTACACTTCTGATTTTTGTGGTTTAGGAAAATCTTATTTAATAAAAAAAGAAATTGAAGAAAGAGGAGAAGATTATTATTATTTTGGAATAGGAGATAATATTACAAAAGAAGGATTGTATAAAAAATTAAAAAAATTTTTAAAGCATGAAATAAAAGGAAAAAATAATATTGGATTTCATTTAGATTTATTTTATACAAAAGATATTTCTTTAATGAACTATTTTTTATTTTCAGTGTTAATTACTAAAATATATCAAACAAATGCCAATATTTTATACATTCCAAAAAATATTAATATTTATATTGAAATACCTAATGGATATCATCAATTTTTGGATGATTATCCTATATTAACAATGTTTAAAAGAGCTAATATTTCTTTAGATAAGCTATTGCCATTGGATATTCATGAAAGAAAGTTATTAAAAGATTTAAATTTGAATGATGATGAAATAAATAATTTAATTGAAAGTGATAATTTGACTTATATTGAAAAAAAAATTGGCTTGAATATATTACATTATTTAAGTCCAAATAAAAATAAAGATAAAAAAAATTATTATGAAAAAATAAAAAATATGATTAATTCTTTAACTAAATGTGTTTATAGTAAAAAATTAAAAGAGCCTGATGTTTCTCAAATTAATAAAACAGAAAAAGAAAAAAATGATTATATTTTGGAAATCTTGAATATAAAAGAAGAAGATGCTTTCAAAATGCAATATGATTTTCCTTTATTTTTTAAAACAAAAGATAAATATATAGAAATAAATATTTCTGATAAAGAAATAAAAGGAAAAGGTATTAATTATTTTGTATCAAATTTAAAAAGAATAATGTCATTAGAGGAATCAGAAAAAGAAATTGAAAGTATTTTAGGAAATTATAAAATTACAGAAGATAATTATAAAAAAATGATTTTAATATTATTTAAATTATACGCAAATATTCCAATTATTTTAATGGGAGAAACTGGTTGCGGAAAAACAGAATTAATAAGGCAATTAATGAAAATGTTAAATAAAGATAAAGAAAATAATAATTTAATAATAAAAAATATGAATTCAAATACAAAAGAAAATGAACTTGTAGAAATTATTGAAAAAGCAGAAAAGGAATTAGAAGGCTCAAAAAATGATTTTATTTGCTTATTTTTCGATGAAATTAATACAATATCAATATTATCTAAAATGAAAGAGATATTTGTAAATCGTTCCTTAAATGGAAAAATGATAAATGAAAGAATAAGATTAATAGGTGCATGTCTTCCTTAAAGAAGAAAAGAAGATAAAGGAAAAGAAACTGGGTTTACATTGGAAGAAAAAATGGTATATAAAGTAAATTCATTAACAAAGTCATTATTAAATTATATTATGTATTTCACAAGTTTAGATGATTATGATATTAAAAAGTATATAAATAATATAATAAGTGAAGAATTATCTATTGGAGAAAATGAAGAATTTAGAAAAATAGCAATAGATGCAATTTATAATTCTCATCAATTTATTAAAAAAATAGATGGTGTTTCATCAGTTTCAATCAGAGATATCCAAAGATTTAGAATAGTTTATAATTTTTTCAATGAATATTACAAATATAAAAAAGACTTTTTGATTAAAAGTGAAAGAGAAATATCAGATAAAATAGATATAAAATCAAAAATTCAATCTCTAATATTATCATTATATATAACATATTATATTAGGATTTTTAAATTAGGAAGTAATATTTATTATATAGAAAAAATAAATCCCTATATAAAAACTTTGGCAGATAAATTTGAAATAAATGATTGGCTCGATGATAGTTATTGGAGACAACAATCTTTTAAATATATAATAAAAGAAGAACAAGATTTTCTTATAGAAGAAATGGGAATTAAAAAAGAAAAAGGAATAGGAATTAATACACCCTTAAAAGAAAATATTTTTTTAATGTTTGTTTCTATTTATGCTCATATTCCTTTAATAATAGTAGGAAAACCAGGATGTTCCAAAAGTTTGAGTATTCAACTAATTATTAAAAAAATGCTTAATGATAATTTAAGCCAGTCAATTTTCTTACAAAATTATCCATCAATTAAATGTATAATATTTCAAGGTTCAGAAGCAAATACACCAAAATTAATTGAAAATGTTTTTATAGAAATTGAAAATAAAGTGAATACTTTATTAGTCTTTGATAACTTAGACTTAACAGAAAAGAGTCAGAATAATTGCTTAGAATTATTAAATTCAAAATTAGAATTGCCTTTAGATGATAATAAACGAAAAAATCAAATTTCTTTTATTGGTATAAGTAACTCTAAATTACAGCCTGTTAAAATGAATAGATCAATATTTTTATCATTATCAAATCTTTTATTAGATGATATTTATTTAACTGTTGAAGCAATTACAAAAGATTATGATGAAAAATTATTTAAGAGATATAAAACACAATATACATCACTGGGAAGTACTTTTTATTTTTATAAAGATAAGTTAAGGGATCTAAAAGATGAATTTATATATAATTTCCATGGTAGTAGAGATCTTTACCATATAATAAAAACATTTTCTAATGAAATAATGAAAGATAATATGACTGATGATCCAAAAATAATGGATAAAGCTTTTAATAAAAGTATAGCAAGAAATTTAAACGGTCTAAAAATAAATGGAGAAAATAGTTTAAAACAATACATTAAAAATATAAATTTTAATAATTTAAATACGATGGATTTAATAAAAGATAATATAATGAATAAAAATAATAGATTCTTATTATTAATTTCAGAAAGGTCAATGTTTGGATTTTTAATGGATATCATCAAGAAAGAAATTGAACAAATGAACAATAATAATATAGAAAGAAGTGTTGCTGAAGGAAAAATAATTATTTTAAATGATCTTGATCAAATATATTCTGTATTTTATGATTTATTCCAGCAAAGTTATATGATTAAAGATGGAAAAAAATATTATAGAATTTACTATGGAACTAATATTCAGAAATTATCTTCTGTAGATGAAAATACTAAAATTATAGTATTAATTGATAAAAATAATTTAAGAAAACAAAAATTGGAATTCTTAAATAGATTTGAAAAATATAATATATCTTTTGAAAATGTATTAAATGAAGAAGATAAAGAAAAATCCAAAATTATTAATAATATAATAAATAAATTAGTATCAGTGAAAGATATATATTATAATTTGGAAAATAATTTAGTAAATACAAATGAAGATATAATTAATGGTTATGTATATTTATATAAAGATAAAGAAAAAATTTCTTTTAAAGATATAATCAAAGATAAAATAATACCAATTTTACCACAAGATATTATATTTACTTTACCTTTATCAGATTTAAATAATGAAATAGATAAAAAGGAATTTGACTTCTTAACAAGGGAGATAGATTCAATTAAGAAATATAATAGTCTTGAAGAATATTTAAAAGATGATAAAAGAGGAAAAGAAAACATATTAATAGTATATACATTTAGTAAAATAGGAGAGTTAATAAACTTAACTGAAAAAGAAAATTATTTGGAAAAAATAATATCAGGGATTAATAGTTTATATAAATTCAAAAAAATATTAAAAGAATTTTATGAAAATGAAAAATATGAATTACTAATATTAAAATTCCAAAATGAAAATGCTGAATATATTAACTATTTAATTTGGGAAATAAATAATTATAAAGAAACAAATAAAATAAAAAATGGTACTAAAAGATATATTTTTATCATTAATATCCAGAGAGAATTTGATTTAAAGAAACATATTAATAAACTAACAACCATTTTCATAAAAGATGATAATATTAATCAATTGTTTATAGATAATTTAAATGGCTCTGGATTATATCAATAAAAGATGCAAAGAAAATAAACATTCATGATTTAATAAATAAAAATGAAAATTATAAAAAACTTATTGTAGAGGCAATAATAAAATTATTTAAAGAAAATAAGATTGAACAATTAGGAAATTATAAATGCATAAATCAAAATAATTTTATTAAAGAATTTACAAGTTATATTGAAAATTCTGAAGAAATAATTAAAATTATTAAATCAATTGTTTTATCTTTATTTGATGGTAATGAAAATATAATTGATTCTGTAATAAAAAATAAATATATAAATGAAAATAGTATTGATTTAATAACATCTATGATAACTTATAAGAAAAATATTTTTAAAGAAAAAACAAAAATGTTATTAAGAAAAACAGAAAATAATAATTTCTTTATATATATTAAATAATCCTGGTATTTTATAATTTAACTTTATAAATATTTTAATATCATTAACTATTTCATTTTTTTTTTCTCTTAATGATTTTATAAATTCTTTTTTTATTCTATTTATTATTTCATTATTTAATATATCAAAATCATTAATATTAAATGAATAATCATTTGATATTTTATTTTCTTGTTCTTTATTATTAACGTAAAAAATAAAAATATTCTTAAAAAAATAATTATTTTTAGAAAAAGAAAATATATCTTTATTGTTTATGCAAGATGAAACAGAGCTGAGAAAATGTAAATCTGAATTAATTTCCCAGTCAATGGAGAAATTAAAAGATGATATTAAAGTTTTTAAAGAAAAATTATATTCAGAATTAATTTCAAAACAAATAATTACTAAAGTTATCCAAACCAAAAATATTGATAAAAATTATAATGATTTTAATGAATTATTTTTAAATGATTATATCACATTTTTTTTAGAAAGCCTTTTTAGTAAGAATAAAATCTATAATTTCATAATTAATGATATTCCACATAGAATTATTTTATTATTGCTAAATTTAAAATTTAAAAATTCAAAAGAAGATAAAATTGAAGATAAACCCTTCCAAAATGTTATTTCAAAAATTTTATGGATAGAATCCAATCAAAATTATATAAAAGATATTATAGATTTATATAATATAATATCAGAAAATATTTTATATTATGAAAAAGATAAAGAATTTTTATTTAAGCAAATATTATATTACATTTCAAAAAATGAAATCAAATATGAGCCAAAAGAATGGCAATTAAAAGAAGTTAATTCTGCGTATTATATAGTAATTTTTATTTTATTTAAATATGTACTAGGTGAACAATCTATTAAAAATGCTGTTTCTATAAATGTAAATGATAAGGATTATTCATATTTTAAATATTTAAATGAAGTTTTAAAAGAAATGTATAAATTAGATCAAATATTAAAATTAGATATATTAGAATTAAAAATATTTAATGATTTTATAATAATTAATAATATTATTGCAAGTGAAGATACAATAGATTTACTATGTGAAAATCTGAAGAATTTAATAGATGTTATAAAAGAGGCTTTATATATATTATCTAAAAAACATGAAAATAAACTAGCTAATGATTTAAATAATGTTCAAGATTCTTTTAATAAATTATCAGATACTAAAGATTTAAATGAAAATAAAAATGCAATAAATTTAGAAGAAAAAAGTAAAAATGATGATATTATTAAAGAAGAGATTAATCCCCTTAGTATTAATTCAATTAAACAAAATAAAAAGGAAGAAAAAGAAAATAATATAACATTTCAGATAATTAAAATAATCAAATCAATAATTAAAATTTCTAAAGAAAAAAAAATATTTTTCTTTTATTTTACTAATCAATTTTGGAAAATGTTATTAAATCTAAATAATGAACCAAATCAAGATAATATATTTATATGCTATATATTAAGAGATGTATTTATTAAATATTATGAACTATTTAATGAAATATTTGGAGAAATCAATTTAATTGCAAAGAAAGAAGCAAAAAACTTTTATGAAGTAGATGAATTTGCTTTTTTATTAGAGCAAATTATTAAAAGATATATTAATGATAATAAGGACCTGAAAAATATTGAGAAATTAGCATTTATAACACAATATAATCCTTATTATATTGAAGAAAAATATTCTAATCAAGTAAATATGGATATATTTAATTTATTTGATTTAAAAGATATAAATGAGGATTTTATTCATAATTTTAGAATTATGAATTTTGAAACAATATTTAAAAAAAAATCAAAAGAATATATAAATAAGCTAATGTCCAAAGTTAAAACTATTGATGATTTGGATATTATAATTAAATTAATTAATATCAAAAATATTTCTGAAAAAAATATTTTTCTTGATGAATTGATTATTAAATATGATATCATTATTAAACCTGAAATAGGATCTTTGACTGATAAAAAATTAATTGAATCAATTAAAGTTATTGCAAATATTGCTTTAATAAACTTTTATTATAAAACAAAAGAAGAGAGATTTAATTTTATAAATAATAGAATTAAAAAATTAGATAAAGACATAATACTGTTAATTTTCATAGAAATAATAAAAATAATCATGGCAAAAGAAAAAGATAAAAAAGAAGAATTGGAGGAAGAAGCAAATAATGGATATAATAATTTAAATTATGATGAAATAAAAGAATATATTTTTAACGAATTCATTAATAAATTGGAAAATATTAATGATATCAATAATATAATAAATCTTTTAGATTGCTTAGAAGGATCAAATATTCATAAATTTTTAAATAAGCTAATTGAAAAAAATTTATTTACTAAAAAAGTATTTTTTTCTAAAAAACAAAATTTAAAAATTGTTTTATTATATAAATTATATGAAAAAGGCTTACTTAAAAAAAATGAAGAAGAATATTGTCAAAATATTTTAGATTTATTAATAGATATAAAAAAGGATATAGATGGTGATATTAAAAAAGAAAAACTTGAAGAATTTTTGAAAATTGATAAATCCATTATAACCCAAAGATTGAGTTTAATAAAAATATTATTAGATTCTTTTAATCCTGATGAGGCATATTCAAATTTAAAAAAGCAAAATGATGAAATAAATAAAATTATAAAGGATTTAAATTACATAAAAGACAATATCATAATATATTTTAAAGAAACTTATCAAGATAATATTAGAAAAATAATGATTGTAGAGGGATATTATAGAAATAAAAAAATAGTTGAATTTAAGAATGGTAATTTGATAAATAAATTATTTGGAGATATATCTATATTAAAATTGTTAGGAGAAAAAGCCAATAGAATCGAGAAAGTAAAAAATTTTTTATTATTTAATGTAATATATCAAAAGAATTTTCACAAAGATGAAGAATATCGTTTTAATTATGCATATAATCTATTAGATGAAATAGGGAATTTATCAGAAAAAAATATGAGTATTATCGAAATAAATGAAAACTTTCAAGACATATTTAATAAAATAAAGGAAAAATTGGGTTATGATATTGAAAGAGTCCAAAAATTTATTAAAGATTTTATAAAATATTATGATATAAATAATGATAATATGATAGATGAATTAAATATATTGTTTAAAAGTCAAATATATGAATTTGATATAAATAGTATGATTTTCTTTTTTAGTTATTTTGAAAAAGATAATGAATCTTGGAATGAAAAATTATCTGAAGAATATTTAAATATATCAGAATATGATTTTGAAGAAATGAAATCTAAATTGTTGAAATTAAAAAACAATAATATATATGATTATCAAAATATACAAAATTATAATAAATTTTTCTCAAGTTTATATGAAAAAAAAGAAGCTATTGATTTTTTAATTTCTAGAACAAGTGGAGATATTGATATATTAAAAAATAGAATACAACCGACTAATATAAATATAAGTATTAAAGATATAATAGATACTGAAAGATGTGTTAATGTAATTGTTAAGATGAAAAAATTACAAGATAATAATAAGATATTCAAACTTATACGATCATTTAGTGAAAAAACAATTGAACAATTTGAAAATTATTCTAAAATATATCCTTATATTATAGACTTAGATAGAAATGATGAAAATTCAGAAAGTATCTATGAGAGAATTTCTAATATTATTCAAGATTTATCTTTTTATATTTATCAAGATTCAGATGAATTATTATACTATAATAAAGAAAAAAATAATTATGAAAATATTTCAATGATTGAATTGATTCATTTAAAGAGTAAGATAAATATTGAAAAAGAAAAAGACAATATTGAAGATGATATAATAAAAATTAAAATTAAAATTTTAATTTTCTTTAAAAAAACAATATCAAATTTAGAAATAATAAATGGATATATGAAAGTTTTAAGAAATAAAGGAAGTAGTTTACCTATTAAAATTATTATAAAAATAAGAGTGCAAAATAATGAGCCAGAAATAAAATATTATTTAGATAATAAAGAAGAATCATTCGATGAGATAAGGAAGTTCTTATTAAATATTAAAACTATCTATTTATCTCAATTAAATGAAATGTATAAAGAAAATTCATATTTAAGATTTTTATATGGGAAACAATTAAGAATTATAGAAAAGCATTTAGAAAATAGTGCTAATATTGATTCAATCTTAAGATATATATTAAATTATACAGATAATAATGAATTAATAAAGGAAGGAAATAAGAAAATTATAAGAAATACAAATGACTGGAAAAATCAATATGAAATATATCAAAAGAATTCTTTAGAAAATATATCTGAATATATAAAAAGTTTATTCCAAAATAATGACATAACATTAGAATATCACTATGATAAAATGAAAATAATATCTGATAAAAATTATAAAGGAATTTTTTACTATGATTGTGGAGATAAATCAATGGAAGAATTAATTATCAAGATATTTTTGGATAAAATATATTCATTACCAATTTCACAAAATGTTTTAATAGCTAGTGAAGAAACAACTATCGAAGAAATTCAATCTTTTCTTTATAGAGCTATATTATGTAATTATTGTACCCTATTTGTAGTTGAAATAAATGATTCATTTTCAATATATCAACAAAGTATAATGATTAATTATATAGATTGTTTATTATCATATAAAATACAAATATATAATGAAGAAAATAAACAAAAAACTGATAAAAATTATCCACAAGATTATTTAGATTCTTGTTTGGTATTTGTTTATAAAAAACAAAATCAAAATATTACTTCATTTTTAAAAGAATTAAGAAAATACAATATCAAGGATTTTCATGATGATGATAAACTTACTAAATTTAAAGATGAAAAAGATAACCCCTTTAAAGAATTAGAAAATATAAAGGTTATAACCTCAGATATATGTGGATTAGGCAAATCAGGAAAAATCAAAAAAGAGGTTAAAGATAATTATAAAAAATATTTCTATTTTCCTTTGGGAGGAAAATTAACAAAGAATTTTATTTATAATAAATTAAAAAATTTATTAAAAATAATAGAAAATGAAAATTATAAAGAAATAGCAATTCATTTAGATTTAGGTAAATCAAATGAGATTTTATTAATAAATGAATTTTTATTTTCTTTCCTTATTACTAAATTTTACACCAATAATGAAAATATTATTTATATTCCAAAAGATATTTCCATTTATATTGAAATTCCTAATTGTTTTGAAGATTATTTATCAAAATTCAACTTATTAAAAATATTTATCAGAGAAAATATTACTTTTGAAAATATGCCTTCATTTAATTATTCAAAAGAAATCATCGATATTTTTAAAAAAACATTACTCTTTGATTCTAATACTCAAATAGAAGAATTTGTAAAAAAGCATATGAGTATTGAAAAATTTTCTTATCATCAAATAAATATATTCATTAAACTTTTTATATCACAATATTGCAAATTTGGTACTAAAATTACTTTTAGGGTTGGAGAAAAAGATGTTACAGAAGAATTTATTAATCAATATACTTTAAGCATTCAGTATTTTATAAATGGGGCATTTTCAAGATTATTATTGGGTTATGATAATTATTTTGATAAAGAAAAAAATTATATTGGTATATTATCAGAAGTATATTATAAAGATGATTTTCATATAGATTTAAATCATCCTTTATTTTTTATAATTAAAGAAAAAATGACATATCACAAACTATATATTTCAAAAAGGGAATTAAGTAGCTATCATAATGCTAAAGAATATTTAAAGAGAATGAAAGAAATATTAAATCTTCCCAATGAAATTGAAAAAGAAATCGAAGATAAAAAGTCTTTATTATCTATACTTGGAGAAAAAGATAACAATTATGTAATAACTAATGAAACTTTTAAGAAAATGATTTTATTAATATATCGAATACAAGCAAATATTCCCGTTATAATTATTGGAGAAACAGGTTGTGGCAAAACATCATTAATAATAAAATTAAATCAAATTTTAAATAACGGACAAACAACAGTTGAAATAATAAATATTTATCCTTGTTTTACCGATGAAAAATTATGTCAAATAATGAAAGAAAAAAATGATAAAGCTGAAAATAAAAAAGAAGAAGAATTATGGATATTTTTTGATAATATGAGTACTTGTTTATCAATGTCATTATTAACAGAAATATTTATTAATAGAACTTATAATGGAAATAAACTTAGTGATAATATTAGATTAATCGGCGCTTGTAATCCTTATAGAAAAAGAAAAGTAAATAAAGAAAAATATGGATTAAGTTTTTCAGATGAAAAAGAATTAGTTTATTTAGTCCAACCTTTACCGCAATCTTTATTTTATTATGTTTTTAGCTTTGGCTTAATTGATGAATGTGATGAAAAAATTTATATACAGAATATGATAGAAAAATTGTTCACGAATGAGGAAAAATATTTATATGAAATCACAACTGACGCAATTTCGAAATGTCATGGATATTTAAAAAATATTTTTGACCCTTCTATAGTTTCATTAAGAGAAATAACAAGATTTGTGAAGTGTGTTGAATTTTTCCAAAAATATTTTACTACAAAAAATAACTATTTATACCTTAAAAATAATGAAAACAATAATAAATTGAGAAGTATTATTTGCTCCATTTATTTATGTTATTATATCAGAATAACAGATGAAGAAAAAAGGTATAATTTTGAAAATATATTAAGACCAATATTATTAAAATTAATAAATAATGGAATAGATATAAATGAAGAAGGTGGAAGTCTAATTGATCAGATGCATAATGAAGATTTAAAAAGTGAATTAAATATAACTAATCCTAAAGAAGATATAAAAAACTTCAGTGATTTTTTAAGAATAGAGCAAGAATTTATATTAAACCAAATAGAATTAGACAAAGGGATAGCTAAAAATATTTTATTAAAAGAAAGCATATTTTCACTATTTGTATCAGCCATTACAAATATGCCTCTTTTTATAATAGGTAAGCCTGGAAGTGGTAAGAACTTAAGTGCTGAGTTAATAAATACATCAATGAGAGGTAAATATTCTAAAAATAAATTTTTCCAATTATATCCTCAAATAATTCAAGTATATTTCCAAGGATCTGAATTAACAGAACCAGAAGATGTTGAAAATCTATTTAAAAAAGCGGAAAATAAGTTAAATCATTTTAAAAAGAAAAACGAAGAATTACCTATTATTATGATATTATTTGATAATTTAGAATTAGCAGAAAAATCAAAAAAATTTCCTCTCCATGTATTACCTTCCAAGCTTGATTTATTAGAAAAAGAAGAAGGTATTAGTTTCATTGGAATTAGTAGTTTTTCTTTAGATGCTACAAAAATAAATAGAGGATTAGTTTTATCGGTACCAGATTTAGCTCAGAAATATGATGAGCTGGTTGAAACTTCCATTAATATCGGAAAGTATTTCAGAAAAATTAATTAATGATAATATAATTCGAATACTTTGTTATACATATTTTGAATATAAAGAAGAATTGCAATTTATTAAAGAATTAATGGTATATAAACAATATGAAAAAAATGAAAATATTAATATAGATTCAGATTCCGAGAGTAATTCAATAGAGGAAAATTTAATTTCAAAAAAACAATCATCATTAAATAAAAAGGAAAAAAAATTATTTTATTTAATTAAAAGAGAAAAAAAATTTATTGACTTATTAAAAAAAGAAAATAAAATAAAAACAGAATTCCATAGCAATCTTGATTTTTATAATTTAATAAAAGGAATAGCATCTGATCTTAGAAAATTTGAATATATTAATGATAATGATAAAGTTCCAATAATAATAAAATATATAGAAAGAAATTTTGGAGGAATAGAATATGAAATTGATATCAATTTTGATATACCATCATTTGATGATATAAGAGATAAACTGAAAATGTTGAAAACAATTTTCGAAGATTATGATTTATATAATTATAATGGAAGATTTAAATTGAATTCAGTCTTTTTGTTCAAAAAATTATATAATTTAGTATTGGAAGAAGAACAAAATAATAATTTAAAAATTGATCCACCAAAACTAAATGATTATAACATAAATAATTGCATAAATGATAATATTAGGGATAATGAAAGTAGATATTTATTAATTCAAGTAAAACCATCTTTATCTTCAATAATATATCAGATTATAAAATTACAAAATGCATCAAAATATATAATATTATATAATGGAAGTCCTTTAGAAGATGATAATAAAAATGAATATATATTCAATAAAATAAATCAAATTAAAGATGATATGAAAGATGATAAATTAATTATTTTAAATAATTTAGAAAAAATTCATCCATTTTTATATGATTTATATAATATGAATTATATAATAAAAGATGGAAAAAAATATGCCAAAATATATTTAGATAATGATAATGAAAAATTATTAGTTTTGGTCGAAGATAAATTTAGAGTTGTAGTTTTGGTGGACAAAAGATTTATAAATAATTGTGACTTATCATTTTTAAGTAGATTTGAAAAAATTATTTGGTCTTTTGATAAATTATTAGATAAAGGATTGAAAAATATATCTGATGATTTAATATATGAATTTAGATTTTTAACAACGATTAAAAAATATAAAAATATGAATTATTCACTTAAAGATTTATTGATTAACTGTGGTCATGAAGATATCAAAGGTTTAATTTATTATTTTACCTGGCAGTTGAAAAAGAAAGATAATGAAATTGATAATGATGACGAAGATATAATAGAAGAAAAAATAGATCTAAACCTTTTAAGGGAAAATATAATTAATAAAGTTTATAAAACTCTACCTCAAGATATCATTTTTATTTTGAATGATAATAATATTATTAAAAGGAAATATTTAGAAATGAAAAATATTTTTAATTTTAAAGATTATATAAAAGAAAAAGAGATTTTAAAATATAAAATTTCTATTATTTATACTTTCACTAGCATGGTTAATAAAGTTGAAGGAATTAATAAAGAAATGAGCTTTATGGCTTCAGAAATAAAAAATGAAGAAGGATTAAAAATTTTGATAGAGGAAATAAAACATAAAAATGAATTTAATAAATTTAAAAATGATAATTATATATGTATTCATTTTGAGCATTCTAATTCCAAATATATAGAATTTATTAGTGATTTCATCTTAAAAAATTTCAAAAATGATAAATATAATTATTTATTAGTACAATATATAAATAGAAATTTTAATGAGGGTGGATATGAAAAAATATATTCAATACCTGATATAAATCCTGATATTAATCAAATATTTATTGATAATTTAAATGATAATAATAATATAAAATTAAATTATTTATTTAAAAAAAATATTCAAGATATTTTAAGGGAAAAAAAAGAAGAATTAAAATTGGATGTTGAATTTAATAATACATTAAAAA
>JAJNAA010012007.1:0-16125 GCA_023807345.1 Entodinium bursa | reverse complement strand
AACCATCTTCCATTTTTTCTAAAATTTTTTTATCTCCTTTTGTTTTATCAATAAATGAACTTGCCATTGAAATTATATTTGTAGTTGTATATCGAGTGATATCTAAATAAGAAATTAAGCAAAAATTTTTCTTGAATTGCCATCTTCATTATCCCCATCATCTTCTTGAGGATTAAACTTTTCATTTTTTTTCATTTCAAATCTATCTACAATTTGTAAAGCGATAATTCTCGATTTTATTTCAGGTTTAAAATACTTAAGCATACTTCTAAAAATGGATGAATTAAATGCTGATCTTTTTAAACTTAATTTACTATCTCGAATATTGAATTTACTCCAATATTTTTTTTTATCTTTAACATTTTCCAGATTTTCCAAAAGCCCACCCTTCATATCCAGAGCTCTTTTGACTCTTTCGATTTTTAAATCCCATTCATAAGCATGTTTTCTATGTCTTTTGTGATATCTTTCTAAAGTATCAACTTCTTCAATTTTGGCCTTTTTTATATTTAAACCATCTTCCATTTTTTCTAAAATTTTTTTATCTCCTTTTGTTTTATCAATAAATGAACTTGCCATTGAAATTATATTTGTAGTTGTATATCGAGTGATATCTAAATAAGAATTAAGCGGACCAAAATCTGATATTGAATATATGAATCTATTAAATTTTAAACTAAGTATACGATAAATTTCTAAACAGATATTAAAAAATTCAGTAGAAGAATTAAAAAAAGCGTAATTAATATTTAAACATTGTGATTCTGATTCTGGTTTTTTTAAACGTTCATTTTTGATATTTGGAATGGAGATTGAAATCAATTTTTTAATCACCTCATAATAATTTTGCAATATTATAGGAATCGTTTTAATTAAAACGCAACTAGTTTCTTCCAGATTGCAATTAAATTCAGCTTTTTGAAAACTTTCCATGTTTTTAAAAGCTTCTAAGAAATCGCTTTTGTACATGATATTTATTTTAAAATGCTCGATATTATCTTGAATTAAACCTTATTTTATTATTAATTGTTAAAGTATTCATGTCATTATCTTTATTAAAAGTTGTTTGTTCTACTAATATAGCAGGCATGCCATATATTTTATATAATTGTTTTCTTATGTCTAATAAAGGAAAATCAAGATTTCTGTTATGAAACATATTTTTATAAACACGTTTATATTTATCCATGGGGAATAGGGGCTTTACTGCCCTTTTCGAATTTATTGAACCTAAATTTATTTCAGGCATTTTTAATAGATTAATTTTTTCTTCTGAATTAGAATCGTTTATATCATTTATATTTTTATTTAACGGGCTATTTTTATTTTTACTTATTTTTGAAAATCTTTTTTTGTTTAATGTTTTATTTGGTGAATTCATATTAAAAGAAGTGTTTATATTATTTATATTATTATTTTTGCTGTTGCTTTTAGTTGCTGTGTCATTTATGAAATTTATTATGCTTGAAACATTTGTGTTGCTTTGATTATAGTTATTACTATTAATATTTGTAGAAATATCTGGGAATATATTACTCGAACTTTTATTTTTGTAATTAGTTATATATAAACTTTGCTGTTTACTATTGTTTATAGCATTAGTATTGAATTTGAAATCCATAAAATATTTTTTTTTTAATTTATTTTTCTTTTCTCCTAAATTTTGCATATATGTTGAAGACATAATTTGCATTTCTCTTTCTTCCTTTCTTCTTTTTTTTATTTCATCTCCAGTTATTTTTAAATTTTTTCGCATGACTTCTAAAGTTTTATCAGTCCTTATTTTGAGCTTGTCTAAATTAATTATCATTTTTTGAAAAAATGTTCTTTGCGATTTTGATTGTTTCTCTGGAAGGGGAATATAGCTTTTTTTTACAAGGTTTTTTTCATCTTTTTTTAATATTTTTATTTTCATTGCTCTTAATTTTTTATTTTTTATCAATTCTTCTTTTACTTTATTCATTTCATTTGAATTATCTTTACCTCCAAATTTTTTTGAACCTAATCTTAAAAGAAGATTACCTTTATAATTCTTATTTGTTTGTAAACTCGAACGAACAGGAAATTTTGGAGCTGAATTATTATGGAACAAACTATGAGTTATATTTGAAATAGAATTTGATAATTTAGAAGTGGCAAATTTTGGAAAGTTTCTTGTATTATGTAATGTTGAAGAAAAACTTATATCTTTCTTTGGTTTTTTCATGATGGAACTTGATATTTTGATTTCAGTTATGGTTTCCATTTAAAGATATTTATTTATATTTTTTAATTATTCAGTTTATTATTTTCTTTTTTTTCATAATAAATAATTGTATAAAACCCTAAAAAATGAATAAAGAACCAATTCATCATCTAAATAAAGTTGCATCATTACCAAATATATCAACATTTCGTCCAAAACTTAAAAAAGATTTCAGCACAAATAATATAAGTTCAACGACAAATGCCACTCAAGAAAAAAATTTAATTTCAAATAGTAATTCAACAATGATTCAATCTCAAAATATATCACAAAACACAAATAATAACAATTCTCATAAAAGAATAATTCTTCATAAAATAAAACTTAATAATAGTAAATCTCAACGTTCAATAAGTAAAAGTTGGTTATTACCTGATGCTATTAATACAACAAGAGGAACACTTGAAATTTTACAAAACGCTGATGATATACTAAGAGAAAGAATAAAAAATCATGATCGGGATTTTGCTTTGAGAAAACATAAATTAAAAAGCAATGCTTTAAAAGTAAGTAAAAAAATTTGTAGAAATAATTATATAATAAATTCTTTAAAAGAAAGAAGAACTGAAGTAAGTAATAAAGAATTTATTATTCATACAGCTTTGAAAGAATTTGAAGAAAGATTAGAAATTGATAAAAGAAGATTTGTACATTTTATTGATGATGTAAAAGAAAAACATAAACAGGTTGAAAATAAACTGATAGATTTAAAAAATATCAGACTCGCTACAGAAGTTAAATTGAAAGATGAAGAAAGAAAAAACAAATTATTAGAACAAAATATCTATAAAAATATAAAAGCACTTTATTTACAAAAAGAACTTGGGATTTTCGTTCATAAAATTTTTGAAACAGATTTCCCTTTTAATAATTTTTATAATAATTTACCATATATAAAAAACGATCATGAGCCTGAGAGAATAGCTGAATCATTCATTGAATTATTTAGTGATATAAATAGTCATGATAAGATTTTGAAAGATTTGGAAAAAATTGATATTTTTTATAAAAAATGTGATTTAATGGAAAGTAACATAATTAAAGGAATTTCTGAAAAAGAAAGTCTTGAAAAAGAAATCATTCTTTTAAAAAACAATTGTGAAAAAGAATTAAAACAATTAAAATTGAGTAAAGCTGATTATGAAAGTGATTATAACTATATAAGGAATGAGATGAAAATAGTAAAATCAGATATGAAAAATTTTAGGCTTAATGACAGCGAAGATTTTGACATCTATTTAAACTATATTCAGGAACTTGGATTAGAAATAGGCTCAACAGTTGGAAATCCCCAAGGCTGTGATAAAAAATATATGACTGAATTTGTCTCTTATTCAAAAGGCATTCTTGATATTCTTAGCAAAACAGAAGACAAAATTAATGAAATGATATCTAGTATCGAAAAGGTAATTAATTCTGGAAATAAAAATGATAAAGAATTAATGCTGAAATTAATATTAAAAAAAAAAAATATTAATAAGAGAGAAAAACAATTATTATTTCAAAGACTAGAAGAAGAGTTGAAATTAAAAGAAAAACTAAAAATTATTGAAAGAGGTAAAAAGTTGATTATGAAAAGAAAAAAAGTTGCTTATGATTATCCTACTAATAAAAAGTTTAAATACCATATTAAAAAAATACAAGAAATAAAAAATGATGATAACATTAGTATACACTATGAATATTCTTTTTCTGAAGAAGAAGAGGAACAAAATAAATAATTACTGATTAACAACTAAAAAGTGAAAAACTTATAAATTATTTTTATTTTAATTTTGTATTGTAAAATATGATGTATATATATTATTTATTCTTTCTTTTTTAATATAGATATCTTTAAAAATATTTGCAAACCGATATTTCAAAATGCATTAATATATAAATCAGAAAATATTATCTATAAAATTTAAAAATTGTGGATATTTAATTTTTTTTTATTCAATCCTCTTTTCATTTAATTTGTAAAATTATAAAATAATATATATTATTTCAAAAAATGAATGAATTTAAAGATGAAAAATCAGAAAATAATACTAAATCAGTTTCAATTAAAGTTAGTGAAGAGAAGTCGCAAGATAGAAATTATCATTATGATTCTATTCCCTTTGGGATTTCAAAAATCCCTATAAATGATTATTTAATAATAATAAAGAAATTACCAATATTGGGAATTAAATATTTTAAATTTGGAAGCACAATTAATTTTTATTTATGCCAATCATTTCAAAAAAGAGAATATAAATTATCAGAAATACCAACTCCTCTTTTTACAATAGGCCCAGAATGTAAGTTAATTAATAATTAAATTAATAATTATTTATTTTAGATTATAATTTCATTAGTTGCATCATTTTTGTAATAATATTTACATTATTAGTAATAATTTTCACATTAATTTTTGTTAAAAGCATCATACAAAAAATAATATATGTATCAATTAATTTATTATTTATGCTTTCATCTTTATTAACTTATTTTTTAAATCCAGGAACAGTATATAAATCAAAGGCAAAAGAAAATAAGGTTTATTGTAGGGAATGTGATTTTAATTATCCTTATCATAAAAATTTAAAACATTGTTATTCTTGTAATGTTTGTATTATTAGCATTGATCACCATTGTGGAGTTTTTGGGAAGTGTATTGCAAGGAATAATATTGTTTGTTTTTATAGTTTCATTGTTCTCTCTTTTGTTTCTATTTTTTCTTCCATGGGAATTCTAGTATATACTATGTCTCAACTTCCCTTTTGATATTTATCAAATATCATTTTTATATTGTGGAATAAAAAAATATATATATATTAAATTTATTTGAAATAGTATTTTAGAATTTAAAATTATAATTAATTATATTTTTAAAATTATAGATTTTATTTTATTTATATATATTTAAATAAATATAATATTTATTTAATTCTAAATATATAGAAAAAGTAAAAATAAAATAAATTTATTTCAAAAACTGACATAAATTTATATAATTTCGATTTTTGGTTAAAAAATGAACATTATTATCATAATCTATAATTGCACATATATTTTCGTTATTTTTATCTAAATCATATTCTTCAGATAATTCAATAAATTGTTTTTGTTTATCGAAAAAAAAATTTTTTTTATTTTCTTCTTGATATTTTTTCACGGTGAATCTTTTATACTCCTTTCTAATATTATAAAAAACATTTTCGATTTTTTCAAAATTATTATTTTCTATGTCGTATATATAATAATAACCTTCTATCACAGTATCATTAATTCCACGTTTTCCTCCATATATAAAAATCTTATTTGGTTCTTTATGATAATTGAATAAAGAAACATTGATAATATTATTATCTATTAATATATTTTCATTCATATCTAAATTTATTTCATTCCATTTATCCAAGTTAATTTTATCTATATATTCTATATTAAATAAATAGTCTTTTTTAATATGAGAATATCCAAAAAATGCATATATATTATTTTGAGCAAAACAAAAAGAAGAATTTGCTCTATCATAATTTAATTCAGGAATTAATTCTATTTTTTCTTCAATGAAATCATAATATTCGCATATTTTATTATTTTTTCCGCTTAAAATATAAATTTTATTTTTATCTAATAATAAGCATCCTGAATTATGAGAAGAAGAAAATTGACATAATTTAATAATAATTTCATGATTTTTATCATAATAATATAATATATTCGTATTTTCACCTGTTAATATAAATAATCCTTTTAAAGTGTTACAAAAGAGAGTATTTTCATAGATATATTCATTCGAGAAAGAATCTGATATATCTTCTATTTCTAAGATTTTTAATTTATTAAACCTCTTTTTCCTTATATCAAATTTTATTAAATTATTTCTATCCAGACCAAATATATATAAATTAGCATTTGCTTTATATTTGTTATTTTCTTTATTTAATCGGTTTTCTCTTAATTCATCATAATAAAGTAATTGATACATTTTATAACGAACTACTGGCTTTGTAGTATTTATTTCTTCAATTTTAATTTCTTGTGATATTATTACTTTCTTTTTAGATTTTTTATTTATATCTAAATTATTATCTCCAATTAATTTCTTTTCAGAATTAACAGGATTAATATTTTTTAATTTCATTTCTTCATCATTAATTATAATATCTAATTTATTTTTATTCATATTTTTACAATCAGGACTTAAATTTCTATTTATTATATTATTATTTAAATTATTATTATCTTCTTCATTTTTACATTTTTCTTCTTCCTCTTTTTTATTATCATTTTTCTTAGTTACACCACTATTTTTTTTTTGTTTCATTTTTCCAGATAAAGAAAATAATGTTCCAAAACAAAAAGAATTATTTTTTTTTATTTTACTCATAGGCCTCTCATCTCTCTCTACATTTTTAGTATCACATATTGTTTTATTTTCCTTTTCCTTTTCTTTTTCCTTTTCTTTTTCTTTTTCTTTTTCTTTTTCCTTTTCCTCTTCCTTTTCCTTTTCTTTTTTTTTTTTTTTTTCTTTTTCTTTTTCTTTTTCTTTTTCTTTTTCCTTTTCCTCTTCCTTTTCCTTTTCTTCTTCTTTTTCTTTTTCCTTTTCCTCTTCCTTTTCTTTTTCTTTTTCTTTTTCCTTTTCTTTTTCTTTTTCTTTTTCTTTTTCCTTTTCCTTTTCCTTTTCCTTTTCCTTTTCTTCTTCTTTATTTTGTTTCAATTTTTTTTCTTTTTTCATCCGATTTTCTTTCTCAGATTCACTTTGAAATTTTATTTCTGGGATGTTTTCTATTTCTTCATTTTTTAAATTATCATCATTTAATTTAGTTTCTTCATTTATATTTTCTTTTTCTTTTTCATTTTTATTGAAATTATTAGCAGTATTTTCTAAATTCTTATCTTCATCAGATATTTTATTTATTGCAATTAATTTTGGATTTTCATTTATATCAAAACTTTGTATATTTTTATTTTCTTTATTATTAATATTTTTTTCTTTTGAGTCATTATCGTTATACATTATTTTTTTATTTATAAAATCAGGAGTATGATTATTATTATATTTGCTTTTTGAATTCATAAATCTTCTTCTAATTGAATGAATTGATTTATCTTCAAAAGTTTTTTTACCTTTTTCATTTGATTCTTCCAAATTTTTTTCTAATTTTATTTTATTTACTTTTATTCTAATAATATTAATACTATCTTTATCATCTTCCTTAACAATTTTTTTTTCACCTTTATTTGATTTAATTGGACTTATTGCTTTTATATTTAATTTATCATTATTGAAACTAATATTAGTTTTATTAATTCTATTATCTGTTAATTGTGAAAAATGTTTTCCATTTTGAAATAAAATTATATCATTTCTTCCATTGTATTTATTTTGTTTTTTTAAATTGTTTTTTAAAATGTTCATAATGACTTCGCTTTTATTTTTAATTTTAAAAATATTTTTTGTACTTTCATTGAATTTTATAATAATATCATCATTTTCTTTTTTTTCTACTTTATTTTCAATGATTTTATTAATATCATTCTTATTATCATTTTTAATATTATTTTTGTCTTTATTGATTAAATTAACTTTAAGATTTTGTAATCTTTTAATATTTTCAACTAAGGATTTATCACTTTCTTGTTCTTTTTTCATTATCATAATTTTTTTCAATTTATTTGAAGAATTTGATTCCTGATTATTATTATCAGTTAAAACATTATTTAAATGAGGATTTATTAAATGATGTTTCTTTAACATGAAAATATCAGCCATTCTAAGAGGAGATTTAAACTTTCTATTTCTCTTATTATAAGTATCATTATTATTATTATCTAAGCTATATAATGGTGATTGAAATAATTCTTTATTATTCTTTACTAAATTAATATCTTTATTTTCTTTATTAATTCCTGAAAAAATATTTTCTGTTTCTATTGTTGAATTATTATTATTAAGGTTAGTATTTGAATTAGTTTGATTTATTTTTTTAATATTTCTTGGATATAATAATTCTCCTTTGTTATTATTGTTATTATCATTTAATTCTTTTGAATCTTTTGATGGAGATAATTCCATATTAATTTTTTGGTTATTTTCAAAAGATGTTGATAAAGATAATTCAAGCCCGTTATTTATTATTTTTTCTTTTTTGGGAATTTTATTCTGGTTTTTTAATAAATAATTTATTAAATGGTGTGATTCCATTGAATATTTTTCTTTTCTATTTTTTTCAGTAGAAAGGATTTTATTTTTATATGACCTAATATTATTAAAACTAAAATTATTTTTATTTTCTAAAGTTTTATTATTTTCTTTGCTTTGCAAGTATTGAATATTTGTTTTTGTCTTAGATGATTCTTTTTCTTTTTTAATTTGATTTATAACAAGTTTATTTAATATTTTTTTTTTATTTAGAATATTATTATTGGTATCATTATACTCTGAATCGTTATTTAATTTTTTTATTTTTTTATCTATATTATTTATAAAAGAATTTTTATCCACAAAATTTGAAACTTTTAATTTATTTTGTTTTAAACTGCTTTTGGAAATTAAAGATATTAATTCTTCTTTATTTAGAATTCCTGAAATGTTTTTGTTTTTTAATAAAAAAGTATTATTTCTTTCCAAGGAATTCATTATTTTTATTAATTTTCCTTTTGAATAATAATAAAATTTAATAAGAATTTTATTAATTAAAATCCAATTTAATTACATTGTTTTTTTGTTATTATAAAATTATCAATATAAAATAAAAAAATATATAGTCGAAAGAATTTAATAAACATTATAATAAATTCTTAATAATGTCCAAACTAGGTTTATCTTTCGCAGAAAGTTATTCCAACTTTTTCAAATTCTTCAGTGATTCAAGTAGATCAATATCAGAAATAAATAATTTCATAATTACTCATTCTCTCAAAAATTACTCAAATCCTAATAAAATAAACCTAAACATGATCGATCCAAAAAATTTAAATATTTTGTTCCATATAATTCGTAAAAGCAAAACAGATGAAGAATGTTTAGAAAAATTGAAATTGCTAATTGAGCGATATAATATAAATTATAATATATTTGATATAAATCAAAGAACACTTCCTTTTTATACCTGCGTAAAAGGATATTTAAATTCGACTAAATATTTATTGGAAAAAATGAACTATGATATCGCAAAAAAAGATATTAAAGGAGAAACTTTATTTTTCAGTGCGATAAGGAGTTATAATATTGATCTTGTGAAATATTTGGATAATAAATATGAAGGATGGATTTTTTACCCAAATTATGAATATAACAGTTGCATATTTAATATATTCAAAAAGGCAATGAAAGATGAAGGAGAAAAAAAAATTAAAAATGTTATTGAATTTATTGTTGAAAGAGGCTTTAATATTGATTGGCAAAATGGAAATAAAGTTTCCTTCAGGGATTTGTGTATTAATTATCAAGTAGATAAATATTTAAATGAAGTATTGAATAAGAAAAATATTGGGAAGGTTAAGTTTATAGAAAAAAATGAAGAACTAAATGAAATTAATATTTATTAATTGAAGTAATATAATAATATGCAAAAAAAATTCAATCTATCTAAAGTATCAGTTCTTTAATTTTTATTAATAATGAAATAAAATAATTTATAAGTTATATTATTGTTGTTAATATCAGCTATATTCATTCTTGGAGTATCATTCTATATATTTTTTTTAACCATTTTTATTTGGATAAAATTTGATTAGGATTTTTTCCTCCATAAAAATATATATTTTACTAATTATCACAAAATCATTTATAAAAATAATTTAATATATTACAATTTTATTTTTGAAAATAATGACTTTATTTTACTTTATTTTTGAAAAAGTGAAAATATTTATATATAATCATTGGGTGAAAAATATATAAAAAAATTAATATAGTTCGGGTTTTTGCATTTCTAAATATCTATTTTTGTTTCTAAATATCATGTGATATAAATCTCTATATATATTATTATTATTCAATAAAACTGAATCACTCCCATAATTCTTTTTAATAATTTCAAAATCTTTTGCTTTTATAGCTTTAAAGACTTCATTTTCTTTATATTTTTGTAACAGTTTTATGAATTCTTTATTATCTTTATACACTTTATGAATTTTTCCTTCAATAGTTTCCAATCTTCCATTTTTATTAAATTCATAATATATTTCTCCATTTTTTTCCATCAAATCAGTTTTAAAACTGACATTATTTCCATCCCCAAGAAATTCTAAATCTATATAACCTTTATTAATTCCATATCTTTTTTGTGGCTTATTTTTCCCTTTTTTCGACTTGGTTAGTCCATCTAAATGAGTTTTTATGAACTCGATTTTACCTTGGAAATTCTCTTCTATATGAATACATGGTTTAATTCTTTTGAATTTTATATTATTTATATCGGGCAATTTATTTTTTTCGAAATTTAATTTTTTTTTAGGGAGAATTCTTTGTTTTATTTTATTTAATAAAGTTACCAAATTTTCATTTATAATATTTTTTTCTTTTTCTTTTTCTATCTTTTTTTTTGTATAAGTATCTTCAAAGCTTCTCGAACCAGTTTTTGGTGATAATGAGCTAGCACTATTTATTCTAGGGAAATATATCGTTGAATGTTTTATATGTTTTTTATTTCTATTTATTGGACTAAATATTGGATTTACAAAATTAGGATTTATTTTTTGTTCAAAGCTGGAAAAGTTGATTTTTTTAGGTTGTAATTTTCTTTTAAATAAAAAAGTATTTTTTCCTCTATTAGCTGAATTTAAAATAAAATTAAATTTTCTTTTTTGCAATTTCAATATTATATTGTTTTGTAAATTTTTCTTTTTTTTTGCAAGCATTTTATTATAAAAAAGCAAACCTTTTGATATTCTATTACTAAATAATTTTTCGTTTGAATATCTATTTTCCATTTTTGGAGTAAAAATTTGATTTATTTTAGTTTTGTTTATTTTTCTTATATTGTTTAACATTGATGTATCACTGGATTTTATATATCCAGATTTATTCTTGAATGAAAAATTATTATTTTTGGAAGAATAAGAATGTAGCAAATTAAGTTGCTTATTCCTTTTTAATATTATTCTAGGACTACTATTTGTTAATTTATAAAAATCCATTTCTTTTTCCCAAACGTTATCTTTCATTTATTGTTTTATTGATATAATATATATTAATATATATGTAATTACTAAAACATAAGAAATAATAATAAATTTAAAAAAATGGAATCGGGGAAAAAAGAAGTAATCATATATAAAAAATTTGATAAAAATGGAAATGAAATATCATCTTCTTCTATTTATATGATAGATGACATCTTAGCTCATGAATATATTTCATCAATTCAACAAAAGGAAGAGTATAAAAATAGCTATCTTCTTAAAACATTTTTTCCTAAAGACTTGTTTAAACAGGTAGAAAGCAACTCGATGAAAAATTCAAATCCTGTAGAACAATATAAATATGAAAAAGACCAACAATTTAAAATATATAAATATGATAATGAGCCTACCTATTTAAAAGATGCTTTAACTTCTATTAAAGTCATTTAATCATAAAATATTATGAATATAAATATTTATGTTTTCATTTTTTTATTTTTTTAAAATAAATATAAACAATTAGTAAAATATAACTAATTAAATTATTAAGTTATTATTATTAAACTTTTATTCATAAATATAATCAATTTATTGAACTAAATTTATTTATTTATTTCTTTTTATTCTTAGCCATATTATAAATTAAATTAATTATGTTTTTTCTGAAAGTTCCCATATAACTCTGCTTAACAAGATTTTCTCCTTCAAAAATAAAATCTAATCCTTTATTTTTATTTTTATCTTTCGGAAATTTTATTTCCATACTATTATTAACAATATATTTCATTAAAAGTTCACTAAATCCAAGTAAAAACATTCCACAGTCATAACTATTACTTTGATAATGTTTTTTCAACCCAAAAATAAATTCGAATTTTTTCCCAAATAATTTTTCAATTTTATTATGAAAAGTATGGGCATTGGATACATCACCTAAAGTCGAGTCTAAATAATATATCAGATTATTCTCAACATCAACTACATTTAAAGTCCAATGAGAACCGCTGCAAGTATATTGGATTTTTTTATTATCATTAACCGGTGCAAAGATAAATTTTTTTTTGTCTAGTTCTAAAGGTATAAAAATGCAATTTTTTAAGTCTTCTAAATTATCTTCATCGTCATTTATATCCAAAATTATAGACATGGAAACAGCTGGATCTAATAAGGTAATTAGCTTCGAAGGAAATTTATCCTGAATTATTTCGTAATAAAATGATATTATTAAATCATTCACATATGTATAGGGAGATAATGTATCAATATCAGATTTTTTTATTGAACAATTTTGAGTTGATAAAATTATTTCTTCTTCCTCTTCAGTCATTTATTTAATATTTTTAATTTTAAAAAATATTTATATTAATTATATAAAAATGAATTCACAATTAAATTCTGAAGAGGAAATGAAATTTAACCAGATGGAAAAAATATTTGCGACAAATGACGGAGAAAAAATATTGTATTGCACTGCTTCTGAAAATGGTCTTTATATTCTTACAGACCAAAAAAAATTTTTAATTTATGAAAAAAATTCAACGATTAACAATTATATTCGATTAAATGTGGTACAAAATATTCTCAAAAAAGATTCCAAATTTCAAACGAAGGAAATCACTTCTAAAATATGGACAAACAATTCTGGTGATCATGTCCTAATTAAAACTGATAAAAGTTTATTTTATTATAATCCCTATTTTAAAACTCAGATTAATTTAAGAGAAATAAAATTAGAATTTAAAAATAAATATTATGTGGAACCTTATTCAATTGCATTTAATGAACAATTAAAATCGAAAGATGAATTTGAAATTTTGGTTACTGATTATTTTTCTGAAATTTATAATATTAAAATAAAAATCTTTAGAAAAAGCGAAATAAAAATTAATTTTTTTGAAAAAATTTTTAGTTTTAAAACAAAATTCGAATTAGGTCAGGAACAAATTTCACCAAAAAAAAATGAAAATGAAAATGAGAAAAAGGACTTGGAGTTTGAATGTGATTTTGAGCTAGATATAGATTTTGACATCATGGATTTAATCAATTTTGATAAAGATGAAAGAATTATAGATATGAAAATAATTAATAATGAAAAAAATGAAGAAAAAATAATTATTGCAAATACAAAAAATAAAATTTTTATTTTTTCAGGAAAGGAAAAAACTTTCCAAGAATTATTTTTAAAATATTTAGCAAATAATGATTTAATGTTAAAATCCTATCGCAATTTACCAAATAAATTATCTAATAATCCTAGATATAATCAAACCCATCTTCAAATACTTTCATCTTACACTAAAAATTCAATAAAAGAAACAATTTTTGGATGTAAAGGTGCATTTGGATACTGTTTAGGTAATATTTTTTCCAATAATAATAATAATGATGCTATGATTGTTATAAATAGTCGAAAGCCCAAATATGTTGGAGAAAAAAAGATTCCGTTATTTGTCTTTGATGATGAAGAATTAAAAAATGATACTGGAATTATATCAGCTTGTCAATCTAAATTGCATATATTTTTTTTGTATGATAATTGCTTATTAATGATGAATAAAATAACCTTGCGTTATGTAAATGTTTATTTATTGTCTTCAAAGTTTGATGATGTTTTTTATATTGAATTTAATAATAACATTTTTTTATATAATGAAAATGAAATAACGAAAATTTCTTGTCATAATGAAGATAAATATGTTTATAGTAATTATATAGATATAAACAAATTTGATTTAGCTTTAAAAGTTATTCCAAACGAAAATAAAGAATTAAAGGCAAAAATACATAAATTAAACGCCGAATTTTTTTTTGAACAAAAAAAATATGAATTAGCCGGGAAAGAATATAGTTATTCTGATGAAAAATTTGAACATGTATGTTATAAGTTTTTACGGGATGGGAAAACAGAGGGTCTAATTGCTTATTTAAAAATGATAAAAGATAATAAATTAGAAGATAAAAATGATAAAATAGTAAATAATGATTTATTCATTAATAAATATTTAATTTTCACTTGGCTTTCTACTTTATTAATTAACCAAGGAAAAAAAGGAAATTTTTGGGAAGAATTTAATTCATACCAGAAAGATAAATATTTAAATAAACAATCAATTTATAGATATCTTAAAATAAATAGAAAAGAAAAAGAATTAAATGATTATGCCGCTCTTAAAAATGATCATAAAATAATTATACAAAATTTAATATTTAAAGGAAAATATGATGAAGCTTTTAATTATATAGAAAATACTTTAGGGAATGGAAAAGCAAATAATGAGGAATGCTTAAAATATTTTATGAAATATTTTGATCTATTTGTTAAAAGGTCTGTTAAAAATACAATTAAAATATTAGACAATATTAATTTTTCAGTCAATGACCTAAAACATTTAGTAAATGCATTAATGGAAATTGATTTCAAAAAAGACATGAACGAAGAAGAGGAAAAAAATTATAATTTAATAATATCATATTTAAAAAGAATAATCCATGAACATATAACAAGTAATAATCAAAACAATAATTTGAATAATTTTTATTTATTTCTTTTATCCCTTTCCAAAAAAGAAGAAAATAAAAAAGAAATAATAAATTATTTAAAAAGTCCTCTTAATACTTATACAATAAAAGATAATAAAATGAGCATTATATACAGTAACAAAAAAATTTTTATTGATTTAAATTTCGCTGAAAAAATATTTAAAGAAATGCCACAGGCTTTAGCCTTAATTTATTTTTATATGAAAAAATATGAAAAATGTATAAATATTTTATTAATAAAAGAAGAAGATGAATTAGCAATTCAAATAACTCAAAATATTCCAAATGAAGAAAAGAAAAAAAAAATTTGGATGAAATTATTTAAAGAATATAAACAAAATAAAAAATATAATTTAAAAGATATTTTAGAATTAAGCGATGGAGCTTTGAAGATTGAAGATATATTGCAATATTTGGATTCAGAAGTGAAACTCAAAGATATAAAAAATGATTTGCAATCATGTATTGATGTTTATGAACAAGGAGTTTCTTCAATTAAACAAAAAATAATAACTTACAATAAATCAAATAATAGTATTCAAGAAGATATTTTTAAAACCAAAAAACGTAAATTTGAATTAATTCATTCAGACATTAAATGCCATAAATGTGGAAATCCTATTACAGAAAATAAATTTTTTTTATATCCATGTGGTCATGTCTTTGATGTTGATTGCTTAATAAAAATTTTGGTTGATTTTGAAGAAAAAAGCAGTGGTGGAATAAAAGGGAGAGTTCAGGCAGTTAAGAATTTGAGTCAAAAAATTATGAACATGCAGAAAAAAAAAACTGAAGGAAAAAAAAATGATTTCATGGATGAATTAACCAAAATCGGAAAAAAAACAAAAGGAGCTATGAAAAGGTTTATCACCTTGGTTAAAAAAGATGACACAAAAAGTATCTGGGATGAAAAAGATGATGAGGAAGAAAGTGAGTTGACAAGAGAAGAAGAAATTCAATTAAAAGAATTAAGTAATGGATTAAATGATATATTAAAACAAGAATGCCCTCTTTGCGGACAGGAAATGATAAATAGTACACAAATGATGTTTTCTAATAATGGCGATGAAAAATGGGCTAATTTAGTAGAATAATTTTATTTAAATATTTAACAAATATTTGAATTATTTTAATTTATTCATAATTTGATATTGATATTTTTCTTTTCATTGACAAAATTTATTATATTAAATTAATAGTTATGATATAATTGGGGATTGGGGATTGGGGATTGG
>JAJNAA010012006.1:0-16172 GCA_023807345.1 Entodinium bursa | reverse complement strand
ATCCCCAATCCCCAATCCCCAATCCCCAAATGAATATTTTTAATTAAATGATTATATATTAAATAAAATAAAATATTTTATATAATAAAATCTATATTAATTAATATCATTAAAAAATGAAAGATGAACAAGATTCAAATAAAATAATTGAATTAGGAGAAAATCAGCCGATTCCTTCAGCTCAAGATTTAAATATCCTAAAGGAAAATGAAATAAATACAGAGGATAACCAAGATCAAAAAAAGAATATTTTACCAACAATAAGTAATCAAATATTTGATAGCAATGAACCAAGAATCTCAGGTATTGAAGATATCCTTGAGGGAGATGATAATATTTTAAACCAAATTAATAATCCATATATACAGCCCGGGAGAATAGATGATAATTTCTCAAAATATTTATACATAACAAAAGATATCCTTTTCATACTTTTCTTATTAATAAGTTCAGGTCTTAATTATTCCTACCTTTATTTACCTTTTTTCCTTCTAGTTTTTTTCTCCTATTTTTCATTGCTTCAAACAGGGAAAAACAATAAACGATTTAAAAGAATTATAGAAATATTTTCATTGGTATATGCTGTTGGTTTATTGGCTTTTAAATTATACTTCGTAATTTCTGTAAAAACTGGGAAAGATTTTGGTGATAATAAACAACTTTTGATTGATTTAGGAATACTAAATTTATTAAATGAAGATTCTATTTATTTTTTAATAGCATCTTTTATTGGAGAAGTCTTCGTTATTATTATTTCGATATTCTCAATTATTATTAGTTATAACAGCATCGATGTAAATGTTGGATTAAACGATGATTCGGATGATAATGGGGAAAATGAATTAACATTAAACAAATTATATTCCTTAATGACAAGATGTGTTTATTTATTTTATTTTTGTATAGTAGGCTGGTCTATATTTAATCGCTCTATTCTTACTTTAATCTACTTAATGCCTTTGAATATAATTTTATATCTTTTAGCAATGAATCATAAGAAGAATATTATTTTTATAGTTTTTATATTTTTTTCTATGATTTTAAGCATTGTTATTTTTACTCATCTTGTATTAATAAATATTTTTAACATTGGTTCAATAAGAGATTACTATATAACACCAGACTTGGAAATAAGGGATGATTATCCTCGTGTTGTTAACTTTTGGACAAAAATGGGTATAAATCAAGCATTTCATGTAGATATGAAAGGAAATAAAATTGCAGGAGAATTTTTCGGATATTTTTTTGGTTGTTTAGCTTTAATTGTTTTAATGTATACTAATAAAAAATTAACTTTTAGTAGATTTAGAAAAGCTAAAATAAATTCTGATTTAGATAACGAAGAAATTGATATTGAAGATGAATATGATTATAATTTTGAAGAAATATATTTTATGAATTTCTGGGAAAAATGCTGGATCTATATAAAAAAATTTTTATATAATCCTTCTTTTATATTACATATATGTAGAATCTCTGCTATATTATGGTTATATTATTATCAAAATTTTTATTCTATTGGTGTTATTATTTGGTTATTCTTTTCTTTTTTGTATCTAAGAGTGGCTTCTAATAAGATAGTAACTATTGTTTTTTTAGCCCCTATGGTTTTCGTATGTCTTTTCTGTTATCATTTAGCAAATATAGATGGCTTTATTGAAAATAAAGGAAGTGAAAAAATTTATAGGAATTTTGCGTTAGGGAAATTCACTCATAAAAATGTCGAATATATTTTATGCAATATTTTCTATTTTTTAATAACTATATTCATTTATACTTTATTCCGCATAACGCGATTTAAAACCCTAAAAAAAGAAGAAGTCGAAGCTATCAGTGATAAAGACAAATTGAAGGCGGGAGTCTTTCAACAAAAAGAAGAAGATGAAATGAAAATACATAATGATGATAATGATGAAGAAATTAATACAAATTCTAATCAAGATGATAATAACAATAATAAAGAATTAGATGAATTTGAAAAAAAAGCTACTGAAGTTAATGATTTATTTAAGGACGAATCGAAAGATGTAAAAGAAGAAGCTATTGAAGAGTTATATAATAATTTGACTATAGTTAATATAATAATAAAAGCCATTTTTTCTAATATTGATAAAATTACTTTAATAATTTTATATTTTTTAGCAGTTTATTCTATCAATATTGTTCATTTTATTTTAGTCATTATTTTCATGATGCAATTATTATTCCCTGAGTTCATGGTTAATCATTCAATTATATTTATTATTTTCAGTCAAATTATATTTTTAATTGAATACTGTGTTGATTTATCGAAGAATATTGAATACTCAAACAAAACTGTTAATTTAATTAAATTATTTATCCCTTTTGAATTAAAAGAAATTTCAATAGATTTTTTATTATATCTTATGACTTATGCTTATTATGCTCAGAATCAATTATTTCATTCTGAATTTTTTAATAAAATTGGATATGATGAAAATATCTCACTTAATATTTATGTAAAAGTGAATTTTCATAAATATCCATTACTTCAAAAAATTTTATTTGCAATTGGTAATGTAATTAGGGAAATTTATGTATGGGCTTTGATTGCTATTTTTATTGTTTTTAATGGACTTTTTGAACTGAGTATTTTTTTCGCAATTAATTTATTACTTTTCCTTTTTATAGTGTACAATTTTTTAAACAATGTTAAGAACCAAAAAAAAAGTGAAATTAATTTAGCATTAAATTGGGTCTTTTTATACTTTTGTGTTTTAAGCACTATATCAGTTTATCTATTTCAAATTATGTGTTTAGATATTTTTATATCAGGAAATGATGGTGATGATAAGGATAATGATATTTTTAAAGTTTCTTCTCATTTTTTTGTGAGAAATCTTCCTGCAATGGGGTTTTATCGATATTTTAATAAAAAATTGCATTTAAAATTTTTGCCACATTTTATCAGTAATTTAATATCGAAATTATTCATAACAGAAATGAAAAATTTAATAAATAAGAATGAAAAAAAGGAACCATCGGCAAATATCCAAATCGAAGAAAATTTCAAGAAAAAAAAATATGAATTATTAATAGAGCATAAAATAACTTTAGATAATAAAAAAGTCCAAAAGGAACTAGAAGAAAGAAATAAAAGCAGAACTGACTCTGAAATAGTAGTTGAAATAGAAACAAATGAAAATAAAAATAAAGAAACGGATAAAAAAGAAAATAATGCTCAATCATTTGGTACCAAATTGAGCGAAGAAATGGATCTTGATACAACATTTAAAAGATTAGAAAGTGAAACTGAAGAAAAAGAATCAAAAAAAGAAGCTTTATTAAAGCAATTCAAAGATAATAATTATAAAATAAATATACTTCAAATCAAATATATATTATTTAATATAGTATTAGTTATGACTAAATTTTATTGGCTATTTTTATTCTTATCAGTCTGCATAATATTCACTTCATATGATCTTTCCATTTTAATGATTATCTACATTTTAATTTTCGGTATAATTTTCATGCGAATGTTTCATTTTATAATTTCACGTCTTTCAGATTTTAATGAAAGAGAAATAATAAAAGGTTCACAAAATAAAGAAAATGAAATAGGAAATAAAAATGAAGAAAAAGAAAAATTTCGTCCTTTTTTTATTTCTAAATTAATAAGGTATAATTTAATCGAGAAAGCAAGACATCTTAATGATAATAGAAAATATAGATTATTAGGTTTTAAATATTTAATCATTTTTAATTTCTTTAGTTATTTCTTAATCTATTTAGACGGCATTTTCGGTATATTTCAAGGAGGATGCAAATGTAAAATATATGATGGATGTGATGACAATCATTATGAACTTGTAGGACCTAATGGAGTATTTAAAAATATAAGTGAGGAAGTTATTGTATCTATAAGTTACTTATTTGGATTCCATGTTAATTTAAAAGATGAAACGGTTTTATTTGCAGGGTGGGTTCATATTTTTTTCGGAGCTTTATTATGCTTTGATGCCTACGTGCAAAATATTGAGGATTATTTCAATGAATTATGTAAATTAAACAGGAAAGAATATAGACCTTTAGTTAATGAAAATATATTACTGAAACCTATAATATTTGAAAAGCAAAATATATTTGGAAATATTCAAACAAATATCGAAGCATATAAAGAAAAAACAGAAAATGAAAAAAGAGAAGAAATGGAAAAGAAATTGGAAAAAATAATAAAGCCAAAATTCAAGCATACAGAAACTATTAAGATTGACATCAATGCAAAAGAAGATCAGGGAGCCGGACAAGATTTAATTGATAAATTTATTAATATATTTAAAAATGCAGCTGAAGAAAATAAGGTTAAATTGTCTTCAACAAATAATAAAACTAAAATAATAATTACTATAAAAAAAATATTTGAAGAAATTATGATATTTTTCTTGATATGTACGGCTGTAGCAAAGTTAAACATATGGTCAATAATATATATAATATATTCCATCTATTTAATCCTTACAATAAAAACAATGAAAAAATATTATAATTTATATTGCTTCATTATTGCCTCAATAATAGTCCAGGCTTCTATATTTGTTTCAAATTTGCAGAAAAGCACTGATCCAAATCCAGGCAGTGGTATTGAAACAATGAAAGAAACTTTCGTGCTTCCTTGGTACAATTATTATGGAATGAAAGATGAACTTGCTTTTTTCTTTGGTTTAGGAGTTTGTCATTCACAAATTATTTTAATTTGGATGGATTTTATTGAAGTTGTTTTTATATATTTTTATCTTGAATATTTTTCTTATAGTATTTATCAAGAAGGAAAGACCATAGGAAAATCAGAAAGCTCTATTAATTATTTTAATCTTCATCTGAATGGGGAAGTCAGGGAAGTTACAAAAAAATTAAGTGAAGAAGAATATAAAAAACATAGGGACTGTATGAAATATAATTTCGGAGTACTTGTTGATAAGGAATTTGAAGATTTTAAATATTATATAGAAAATGGCAAATCAAAAAAAACAGAAGATGTAGCAAAAAAAGAAGAAGAAAAAAAAGAGGAAGATGAAGATAAGAATATCCCAGCTTGGATGAGAAAAGCAAAAAAGAAGAAGGATAATAAAACTAATATATCTAATTTAAAAGGTAAAGAAATGTCCGGAAATAAATGTATGAATATCGTTAGAAAATTTTTTTATTTATCATCACATAATTTAATACTAATTTTGATAATAACTATCTCAATGATGATATCTGGCTTCATCTCAATTGTCTATATTATAATTTCATTATATTTTTTATTAACAAGTACAAAAATATATTTAGGAAAACATTACTATTATCCTCGAGCAATTAAAATATTATTCCGTATCTTGATTTTAATTGACATTTTACTCCAAATATTTTATCAAATACCATTCATTGACAAAAGAACGGAATCAGATGTTGAAACAGATGAAAGCAATTTTTATAAAATATTAGGTTATATAGGTCTTAATAAAATATTATTATTCGGAAAAGATGACGAAGGAAATTTCGAAGTTTTAATAAGGGGGAAAGAATTGGCTTTAGTATTAGCAAAAGTTTTATTATATCTTTTAATGAGTTTGCAATTATTAATATATTCTTCTCGTAATTTCATCGAATATTATTTGACTTATATAATTACCAAAAATAAAAATTTGAGAAGAATATCTTTAATAAATGTGTATAAATTTAACAACAAAAGAATAGAAGTTATGAATAAAACTATCAAATTAAGACAAGACATGTCAGAAAAAATGAAAAAATTAGAAAAAACTTTAGAAAGATGGAATGAAAATATCATGAGAAAAAAAGAGGAATTGGAAAAGGATCAAGAATTAAAGGAATTACCCCAGGAAAAAATAGGTATTGAAGAAAGTAATATATTTAATGTTGACGAAGTTGAGGAAATTGAAGAAAAACCCGATGTAAAATATGGAACTGCTATTGGAGGATTTACTTCTTTATTTAGAAGTAAACCAAAGAGTGGTTTACTAATTCCAAAAACCAAGGAAAAAAAAGAGAAAAAAGAAAAAAAAGAAAAAGAAATTGAAAAAAAACAGAGTCTTAATTTAACTAAAAGCACTGTACTTAAAGATGTAAATACTTTAAATTTATCTAACGAAAGAAATTTAACAGAAAAAGAAGTCATTGATAAAATTAAAAGTTGGATACTTAGTGGTTTTTTAATCAAGCTTCAAATAAAGCTGTATAAGTTAGTTGCTAATTATAATAACATTTCAGAAAAAGATAGATATAAATTTGAACACGATGTTATTAAAGGAAAAAGTGAATTGTTATCTCCTATAGAAAATTTCATTGAGAAAGAATTAATGAGTTTTGATCTTTCTGATTTCACCGAAAGTGAAATGAATGAATTAAAGCAATACTTCGATGGAACAAGAAAAAAAAAAATGGAAGAAGTATTAAAAAAAAGAAAAAAATTAGCAAAACTACAAAAATCAATTAATAAAACATTAATGATTAATAAATTAGGAAAAGACAAAGAAAAAACTGAGGAAGAAAAAATAAAAATAGAAAAAATAAAGCAAAAAATAAAACAAGAAAGAAATGAAATGCTTGAGAAAATGAAAGAGGAAAGAAAAAATAGAAAATTTAAATTAAATTCTCCTAAATATATAAATATACGTAAATTATCAACAAGTGAAGATTTAGCAAAATATTTATCTAAATCATATATTATATCAAATATATTTAAGGACATATTATCATTTATTTCAGCCAAATTTCATTGGTTATGTTATTTCATAATGATTATTAACCATATAATGTCTTATTCAATTATTTCTTTATTCTATCCAATCTCCATTTTTTGTTACGCGATAATGGAATACCCAAGGCCCAAAAGGTTGTATTGGAGTATTTGTTTTATTTATACCATAATAAGTCTAGTTCTTAAATTCTTTATTCAATTAGATGTTTGGAAATCGATAACAGATTATGATAAAAAGTTTCAATATTTGGAATATTATAGAACAGGTCTTAAACTTTGCGAAAGCACCTTTGGTAAAGATTTTATTGTATACATATTACCTGATGCTTTAGTTCTTATATTTTTGTTGATTAATAATTATTTATTGGTTTTCTCAGGATTGTTTGAAAAAAGAGAACAAGAAATTGAAAGTATTTATCAAGCTAATGAAAGAATTGCGAGAACGAAAGACTTAAAGTTTAATAATATAGATGATGTCAAAAAATTAAATGATGATTATTTAGCAAATGATAATTTGGAATTTGATATTGATAAGGAACCGGAAATAAAAGAAGAAAAAGTCGAGGAGAAAAAAATAGGAGGATTTTTCAAAAGAATAAAAAAAGAAAAAAAGGAAAAAGATAAAGAAATCAAAGAAAAAAAAGAGATAGAAATAAGAAAAAAATTATTCAAAGAATCTCAAAGGAAATATATAGAAACATTATTCCCAGAAGCAAGAAATGAAAAACCAGGGAATGAATATTATGTTTCTTACACAATAGCAATGACATTTATAATAATATATATATTTTTATTTTATACTACAATGATAAAAGATAAAACATTTGGAGCGGTTTCTATGGAAACAAAACAATTCAGTGGTGAAATGGTTTGCTTTTTACTTTTACATGTTGCCTTTTTAGTCGCGGATAGAATTATATTTATAAGACAAAATAGATATAACATAAAATATCAATACATATTTTATGACAAAATCAATAAAAAAATTATTAAAAATGAAGATGATGTGGATAAAATCAAAAAATATCCTAAATTCAAGAATCATGATATAATAATCCCACCTAAATATGAAGAAGAATTAAAAGATAAATATAGTATAATATATATTCAAAAAGAAGAATTTAATTGCCCACTTTTTTCTAAATATTTAATGCATATGATTACGGTTGTTTTCGGTCATCTTTTCATTTTTGTTTTTATGCCTTTATATGGAAATTATAAATTAAACAGGAAAGTATATTGCAAAGAAGAAGACAAAGAATGCAATGACTTTTTAAAAAATAATTCTTTGATTATTTTTTACTTATTTTATATAGTTTACTTCATTTGTTCAGGACTTCAAGTAAAATATGGTTTTTATGACATGAAAAGAAAATCAGTTTTAAAAGGGAAAAGTAATTCAATATATGGAGGTATATATGCAGCCTATAAAGCTGTACCTTTCTTGTATGAATTAAAATTAGGAATTGATTGGACTTTTACCACTACGTGTTTAGATTTATTCCAATGGAATAAATTTGAAAGCGTTTATGATGTTATTTACACTACAAATTGTGCTATGACTGGAATCAATGTGAAAAAAGTTGGACAACCTGTTAAAAAAGGCTCCAAAATTGGAATGGGAGGTGTGCTTAGTTTTGCACTTTTGTTAGTATTAGTAGGTCCTTTACTTCTTTTTAGTAGTTTAAATCCAACTAATGAAAATAATAATTTAACAAATTCTGATTTAACAGTTGAATTAAGTTTCATATATAAAAATGAGTTAATGAAAAATTATACTATATACCAAAATTCCAAACCACAATCAATAGAACCTATTAGTAAAGAAGATTTCGAGAAATATAATTATCACAAATGTATTGAAACCAAAAATTTCCCAACTGATCAAATACAAACAGTTTTATTCTTTGAAGAAAATGATAGAAATTGGGATTTATCTCGTCCTCATATTAATAATTTAATTGAATTAATTCAAAGCACAAAAGAAAATATATCTGAATCAGATGAAAATTATATATCAAGAATAGATTTAGTAATTGATTACTCTTTTTATAGAAGGCTTCCACCAGAAGGGCAAGTGGCTAAAAAGAGATATAATACTAGCATATATACTCGAGGTAAAAGTGATGAAACTGAAGAAAATAATTTAGATTTATTAAGAAATGCCTTGAAAAATTGCAGTGATACGAATATAACATATAAAAGTAAAATATCACCGCCGATAAGATTGAGAGCAAGTTCTCATCCAAAGTCAATAAAGGATCCAGAAAATTTCCATAATTTAGACGTTCAGTTAGGCTTTGTTGGTTGCAAGGAAATTGAAGATCAAATGAGCCATAATAAAACCCTGAGTTATTTAGAAAGCTATTTCACTTTTTCAACTTATTTCTCAGAAAATCATACGGAAGGGATAAAATTCCATGTTTTTAGTGACAAAGTATCTTCAACGACTTTTAGTTATTCAGTTCTTACTTTTTATGTAGCTTTTGTTCTTGTAGTAGGTTCCTATGTTAGAAACTTCTTTGCAGGTCAACCAGAAAAAATAATTTTAACGGAGATGCCTAATAATGGAGAAATAATGGATTTATGTGAGGGTATTAAAATTTCAAGATATAGTTATGATTTCGATGAAGAAGAAAAATTATACTATATTTTGATAGAAATTATGAGGAGTCCTGATTATTTAAGACTTTTGACTAATTCAAGTATGGATCAATTTGAACAAAGATTACAAATGACTAAGGAATTAGAAGAAAAAGAAGCGGAAGAAAAAAAATAAATCATAGGATAGAATTAGTAATTAATATGAATATTATTCAATTATATTTAAATGTATTATTAACTATTTTTTAATAAAAACAATTTCATACATATTTAATTCTAAATGAAAGAAAAACATATTTAAATTTTATTTAAAATAATAAAAATAATTATAAAAAAATTAAAAAATATAAAACTATGTATTCATTTTTTTTATTTTTTTTTACCTTTTCCTTTAGAAGCAGCGGCTGTTGCTTTAGCAGCAATTTCTTCTTTTTTTATTTCAATTAAATTTGCTAAATCTCCCAATCTTTTATCATCACTTGGTAATAATTCTTTTGCTTTTTCAAGTATACTTATCATTTCATTAATATCAATATCATTTTTACTGTTATCAACCTTGGCATTTTTTTCATTTTTTTTAACTTCATTTTTTTCATTGGTATTTAAACTATTTTCCTTTGTTTTAAAAAATTCAAAAATTTCATTCATTCTTTTTTCAATAGCAATTTTATCTATAAAGCCTTTATTTAAAACATTTCTTTTTACCATTAAATCTTTCATACTATCAGAAGCTTTTAATCTTACAGTTCCAAATTTATTCAAAAATTTATTGAATTTTTTATCATCAATATCATCTTTATCTTCTTTGCTTTTAACAAAGTAATTTTCTTTTTTAATTATTTTTTCACTATTTTCAAAGTCGCTCAAAATTTTTTGGTTATATTTTTCTAAGAATTCTTGATTTATTACTGAAATATTTTTTTGTAATCCTTGATAACGAATTACTCTTTTTTGTTTTATATAATTCATATAATTTGAGATATATAAACTATGATAATTATCCACCTTTTTATTATCTTTTAATATCCGATTCATTTTAAATTGTTCAGATTCTAATAAACACCTAGAATGTATTATTGGCAACTTATTTATTTTTGTGTACATAATGTTCCCTGGTTCATTCTGACTTGGATGATTCATTAAATTTTTATTAGTTTCTTTTTTATTATTTCGACTTTTTTTATGCTTTTTATTTTTGTCATTTTTATCCTCGATAATTTCTTCCTTTTCTACTTCGCTTGTCCTTACTCTTTCTTTTTTCAATATTTGTTTTTCTTCCTCGGTTAATTTATCACCTTTTTCTTTTTTTTTATATATCAAAAATTTTTTACGTGAATCACTCGCTTTTAATTTCCTACCTGGTTGATTCAATTCCCATTCGCTTTTTATTTTATCTTCATGACTTATTTTAGACAAATCTTTTACGAAGCTTATCATATTATCAGAAAAGATTCTGATTTTCCATTTAATATTTTCGAATTTGAATTTATTATTAAATCTATCATTTACATAACATATTAAAATATATGGTAAAGTACTTTCGCCTTTTAATTTGCTTTGGGCAACAGGTTTTTTCACTTTTTTTTCGTTTTTTTTATTAATGTCATTTGTTTCTTCCTCTTTTTTTTCTGATAATTTCCTTGTATAAAAAACAATATTCGATAAATTAATATCGTTATAAAATACCCAAGATTTTAATAAATTACCCAAATTTGAGTATGAAAAATGTATACTATTTTGTTCAAAATTAATATTTGGTTCATTTATTAATTCATATAATTCCAATTTAAAATCAATTTCACCTCCTTCAATTAATTTCTCTTCGTCATTCTCAACATATCTAATACTCAAATCAAGAAAAGAAACAACTTCACTTTCAGAAGGGTAAATGTATTCACTGAAAATTAGACCATTATTATTAGATTCGAAGGTGTCTCCAATAATTTCATAAGGTTGGACCAAATCTAAAAGCTCGAAATTAAATTCTTCATTATTATATAAAATTTCGACATCAATGCTGCTACTTTTTAATAAGTATTCTGGCTTTATTAATATCGTGATATAATCTTTTGATTTAATTTCCTCAGTGTTTTCTTGTTCTAAGGTAACAAATTCATCTAATTGAATTTCCCTCTTTTTTTCGTGGATATTTTGATTTTCTAAAAACACCTTAATAAAAGGCAATATTTGTTTTATTTGATAATTTATATTAAGTTTAAATCTTATAGTTGATTTCTGTGTGGAATTGTTTGTGATTAAAATTTTACCAAAAAGCCATAATTTATCTTTTTCCAAAGCCGGGAAGTCTAAAGTAAATTCTTGCGTTTTATAATTAAGGATTTGTTGATAAAATTTATTTCTTGTCATATTTTTTATACAAAAACCATTTGAAGCTATGCTTAAAGTGTATCCACATGGATAATATCCATCAGTTATAATTATATAATATTCGCCATTATTATCGAATTTATCTGAATAAAAAGAAGAATAAAATTGATTCAAAGTAATTTTAGAAAAAATTTTACTTTGAGTTTCGCAATCATATATGTCTATATTAATATAAGGCATTAAATATACTTTTGGTTGCGGATGTAAATATAGTTGTTCGATATAAGGTTGAAAAACTAAATCGATTCCAAAATTCTCATTTTGGTTTAATGATGATAAATTATTTGCGCTTGAATTATTATTATTATTATTTAAGATATTTAAATTATTCTTACTCGTTTTACCTTTATAATGGTCATTTAATAAAGCAGCTTCACGTTCATTTTGTAATCGTTCATTGATTAAATAAAATGCTTGATATTCTTCCACAGGTTCATATACATCGGTTAAATAATTATAATAACCGTTATCACATAATAAATTACTTTTATATAAATCATCCTCATTAAATACCACTAAAATTTTATCAAATAATAAATTTATTTTTTTATTCTCATACCAAACTCCTGTTTTATCTTCACTATTTCTTGTTTTTATTATACTACCTTCATCCAAGTTTTTTTCTTCTATATAATTAGTATCACAAAGTTCCTTAAAATTATCCAAAGTCCATCCATATAAAGCCATGGTCTTTTTTATTTTTCGGTATTTCATCATTTCTTCATTATTTCTCGCTTTATTTAACTTAAGGTCATTTTCACTCAAAGGACATTCGGGCAATTGATCGAAATTGAAAAACTCCATGGGAGGAAATTCCCATCCATTTGCCAAGCATTTTCTCCCCATGGAAATTTCTTTATCATTGAAGAGCTCAAATTTTTTGTAATTTGATGGTAAATTTATACAATTACTATTTATTTTAAATAATTTATATTCGTTATTTTCTGGAATTTTTTTTAATAATTCTATTCTTTTAATTCTTTCTTCTTTATGTTGTCGTTTTAAATCATGCCTTCGAATCATATAATCTTTTTTTTCGTTGATGTTTAATTGTTTAAATTCCCATTTTGTTTCCTCATTTTCCATTTCTAAATCATTGAAAGAAATTTTTTTTGTACGACGCATATTATATCTTTTGCTCTCAAAATAATCGTTAATTGAGTACAAATAATTTTTAACAACTTCCCCATCTAATAAATTTTCTTCTTGAACTCTTAAATTATTCACTACTTTTTTAGGATCATTTAACGATAAAGTTCCGAATTTTTTTGTACGTCTTTTAAATACTGTTCCATCCTCATTCCTATTTAAAGCAAAATTATTTTTTTGTCCAAAATGTAAAATATCCTCATTGAATTTCAATTTTGGTTTACCTTTTTTTAAAGGACTTAACCCACTATGTATTGATTGAATTAAAGGAATTAAATGTTTGCTTTTTTCTTTTTCTATTAAACGATTTTTCAAATCCGTTATTCTGTCTTCATATGATTGATATATTTGAGTAATTTTCATTGACTTTGTTTTTGCAGTTTTAAAAAAACCAAAAATGTATTTTGAATTATATTCAGTAATGTTCTCATTATATTCTTGAATTAATAAAGAATTTATCTGGGGTTCATATAAAGGAAATGAAAAAACATATTTCCCGGTTAAATTATAAATGAAACTTATATCATTAAATTCCTCGTTTTTATAATAATAAGGATGCCTATATTTATACATATTTAATTTAAGTAAAGCTTTTGTTAATAATGAAGGCCATATTTCCCTAATATCTTCACATCCTGGAAAAATTGATTCATCATCATAAGTAAAAGGCATTGAATCATCTATTATTATTTTCCTTTCTTTCCCCATAAGATATAACTTTATCCCATATTTTCCTTTAGGGTTATAAACAGGAATTCCATCTTTTTGTGGATAGATATTAAATAAAATGCTTCGTTTAGTATTTATATCAGTAATATTATTATCTAAGATAAATTGGAAAATAGATGTCATCCAAGTATAGAACGAATTAGAATTGGTAGAGCTTGTATTTATTTTTAAGGCATTTGGCTTCATATCATTTATCATTATTTTCTCTTCGTTTACCATTTCCTTTTTTTTTGGAGGTGGTTTTTTGATTTTTTTATTTCCTTTATCTTCGAGATTGTTATTATCTATATCTATTCTTTTATGATACTCAGCCTCATTTTCTAAGCGTTGAAATGAATCAGCTATTTTAATATTATAATCTTGATCTATTATAGGAAAAAATTCTTTATATATTCTATTCTTTATTGAAGCATTTTTATCACTTAAATATTCATTTAAATTTTGTTCATCATCTTCATCATCATTTAATATTTCTCCATTCATTATTTTCCTTAAATAATCTTTATAGGTTTCTATGATTTCTTCACATATAACACTCATTTTTTTTTTCGGGAAAGAAATTTTGACTTTTTCCCAAAGAAAATGATGCATAATATATTTCTTGGGTCTTTTCCATTTTATTTCATTGTGTAATATATCTACTAAATATAAAGGTAAATTTTCTTCTAAAGTTCTCTTTTCTGGATCAATAAAAATATCTGAATCTTCTTCGTATCTTTGAATATGTTGCCATTTTTTAATTATTTCTGGATCTACTTCTATTTGTTCATCTTCTTCTTCTTCGACTTTATCTTTCTCATTTTTATTTTCTTCCTTTTTGATTTTATCCTTTGATTCTTTATCTGATCCCTTCTTTTTATCTTTTTCTTTATTTCCTTTTTTTTCTTCAAGTTTATTCTCTCTTTCTTTTTCTTTTTTTTGGCTCTGATTTTTTTTTAATTCGAGATAATTCTCTTGAATATTTGTATTTAATTCTTCTTGTTCTTTTTCATATTTTACTAATTCCTCATTGATTTCTTCTTCAAATGAATGTTGCCATTCTTCTGAGATTTTACATGGAATGAAGTCTGGCTTATAATCTGGGGAATAATTTTTCTCAGCTTCATCTTCAGCATTTTGTGAATTCATTGGAGATGTTATTAATTTTGCTTGACGCAATTCAGATAATAAATGTTGGGGAATATATTCTTTAGGGTCTCTTTGCTTTTTCTCTTTTTTTTGAGATTTTCCTTGCTTTATTGTTGCTTTTTTTGAATCCTTTTCTTTTTTTTTCATTTTTTATTTTTATTTTTTTTATTTAATTTAAAAGAATTTATTTAATTTTTCTGGAACTATTTTAATTCTGTCTGATTCATTAATATAAAATTTTTTGGATATATTTTTTATTTTATTATGATTTTCTATATCAAATAATATTCTTATAATATCAACACTCATTTTTTTTTTGCTTAAAAATTCTAAAATATATCTTCCTATTTCAAATAAAAGACTGACTAAACTCATTATTTCAGCTATTAAGGCCTGTAATTTTTTATAAGCTCTTCTATAATAATCATAATTTGATTCATTTAATATTAAAGTTATTGTTCCAATATTTGAAGAATTATATTGAATAAAATCATTTTTTAAATTATACATAACTTGATTATTTCTATAATAATTCATATCTAAAAAAGACATCCCTTTTAAATAGTTCAAACTATTAAAAAAAAGTCCATCATCTGTTTCATATTTTAAATATTGAAAATTAAAATTAGCAATAGTAAATTCATTAGAACTAAACCCATGAATAAATTGATAAGAGATACCTTCCGATATTGGAAATGTTTTGTTATCATGATTAATAAGATTGTTTTCATAAATGACCATTAAAGTGATATTTTCTGGTGAATATAAATTTTGATTTTTTATTATAATATTCACATTTATATTACTATATCCAGTATCAGGATTATAAAATAAACTTGTTCCTTTATCACCACTTAGACAATAAAAATCTTCAATATTTTTATCAGATTGATTATATTCAAATGATAAAAGACTAAATCTGTCTTTAAAATATTGTTCATATTTTTGATTTATGTTTTCTCCTAATTTACAACTTTTAACATTTAAGGGTAAACTTTCTGTATTTCCAGTGTTATAAATGGGTATAAATACAGATTCAAAATAAGCAATTGATTCATCTATTTTTTTAAAAGTACTAAAATCTACTAATTGAAACATTATTAGTGTTTCATTTAAATATATTTCTCTCTGCTCATTTTTATCATTACTTTTTGAATATAAAACTGTTGGTTTGTCATTTTCTATATAATTTATCAAGGAGTATATTATAAATGCAATTGTTATTATAATAATCAGCAAAGAAAATATTAGAGAAAATATAGATTGATATCTTTCTTTTTTAAATACATATAGCTTTGGATTTGGTCCTATTATATCTAAATTATATAAAAAAGTTATAATTTTATTTAACATTTTTATTTTTTAGTTTATATATTTTTTATTAATATATAAATATATTATTGGTTCATATAATTATATCATTAATTTAAATATTTTTAATTAAAAT
>JAJNAA010012005.1:0-16218 GCA_023807345.1 Entodinium bursa | reverse complement strand
CCCAATCCCCAATCCCCAATCCCCAATCCCCAATCCCCAATCCCCAATCCCCAAATTAATTTAATTATGAACATGATTTTAAGAAAAAATTAGTTAAAATAATTTAATATACCATTTAAATTATATCATTTAATCAGAAATAGTTATTAAATGTCTGAAAAGTCTTCAAAATCTAAAATAGAAGGCAAGATAACTAGTTCTTCTTCTCCGGAAGAAGTAGCAGATTTTTTTTCAAAAAAAACAAAAATCTCTACAGAAGTACAACAAAATATTAAAAAGCAAGAAATTTCAGGGGATATTTTGTTGTCTCTGAATGACCAAGAATTAGAATCCTTAGGATTAAAATTAGGACCAAGGAAAAAAATGAAAAAATATTTAGAGGAGAATAAAGGAGATTTTCCCGAGAAAGAAATTGAATTAAAAATAAATATAAATTCAACTGAAGAAGAAGTTCAAAATTTTTTGGAGGAAAATTTTGGAATCAATGATGATATGCAATTGGATGGGAAAGGTCTGTTAGATATAACAAATGACGATATTGAAAAATTTGGATTAAATTTAGGAAAGAAAAAAAAACTGCAAAAATATTTAAACCATTTTAAGATTATTAACCAAGAAAAAATAGAAGATAAAAAACAAGAAGATTTTGAAGAGGAAAATAAGGAAGACCAGGGAGAAAAAAATGATAAACAAAATCAAGAAGAAGAGGAAGATATTAAGGAAATGAATAAAAAAGAAGAAAAAGAATGGACAGCCGAAGTACAAATAATAGATGAAAAACAAATAAGGAAAGAAAGATGTAAACCATTAAACTTAGAATCTAAATATAATATTTTTTTTATGCTATCATTAACTAATAATTATAATGATGAAATATTCAGTCTGGTTACTTGTAATGGAGAAGCTGGAGAAAAAAATGTTGAATATCCATTTAATATATTATCTGATGAAGAAACTACTGCTTTAGATGAAGAAAAAAGGAGAATAATATTGATTCAAGTTCCTTCTGAGGAAAGAATAAAAAATTTATATGTCAAAATATTAAAAAAAGAAAAAGAAAAAATTAAGGAGGAAATAATATCTGAGGATTCTAAGGAGAAAAAAGATGAAGATAAAAATGAAATAATATTACTTGAGGAAGAAGATAGAAAAGAAAAAGATGCTAATAAAGAAGATAAAGAAGACAAAGAAAAAGATATTAATGATGGTGAAATTAAAGAAGATAAAAGTGATGAAAATAAAGAAAAAGAAAAAGAAAAAGAAAAAGAAAAAGAGGAAAATGAAGAAAATGAGGAAAATAATAATAAAGAGAATAAGGAAGAGTCAAATAAGAAACAAGATGATGAAAAAGAAGACAAAGAAAAGGAAAAGGAGGAAGAAAAGGATAAAAATAAATCTCAAGAAGAAAAAGAAATCAAAATACAAATTAAAGAAAAAATAATAACAAAAGAATTTATTTGCAAAATTTCTATTAATGAAGACATAAAAAATTATTTTCACTTTTCAAATTTGTCATTCGAAAATTTATCTGATGATATATTATTCGAAGAAAATATAAATTTCATATTTGAGAAATATGTTTCATTCTTCTTAGATGAATCTATAACTTCAAAAAAAAATTTCAAAAATGATATAATAAAATCTTTTCTTTATTTCATTTCCTTATTAAAAAAACAAAATGAAATATCTGTCAAATTAAACAATTTATTCTTCATTTTTAAATCATGTTTAGAATTTAATTTACAAATGAATAATATTTCTTTAATAAACATAATTGAAGAAGCAAATAACATTGAAAAAGAAAATATTTTAACATCAGATGAATTAGATACTTTATATACTTTATTCAAGGAAGATGATGAAAAAAATTTAGAAGAAGCGATTAAGAAATATGCTTCTTTTATAATTAAATTATATTCGAGTAATATTGAATATAAACTTTTATTAAAAAATTTTCTTGATTCTAAAAATATTAAATATTACATAAGAGATATATTTACTTTATTAATACAAGAAGAAATAAAAATAAATGATTTGGACCTCATGGATAACAAAGATAAAATAAAAAAGGTAAAAAAAGAATTTTTAGAAGTAGCTAATTCAAAGGAAGAAATTAATTTTATATTAAGTAAATTTTCAAAAGGTTTAATTGATTATCTTCAATTTATTAAAGATAATTTAAATATAATTTGCAATATTTTAGAAAAAAGTTGCGAAAAAAAGAAAAAAAAGCAAAAACATAAAAAAAAAGAAGAAGAAATCAATTTTATATTAAATCTACCAGCTCCTGAAATAGAAGATGATATAAAAGAAATTTTTGAATTAATTCAAAATATTATTTTTAAATTGAAAAAAAACGAAAAGAAATATCAAATATTAAATTACCAACAAATTTTTAATCAATTAGTTGATATATATGCTAATGAAACTTTGGATGAATTATGCAATTTGAAACAATTTAAAGAATTATTGAAAGAAAATTTATCCAAAGAAACTTTAGAAAATTATTATACAAAAATACATCAAAAAGGAATGAATTTAATCAAAATGGGAGAGATGAATGATACAAATGAAATTATATCTTTTATATATGAAAAAGATGAGTTTTATAAAAACGATATGTATATTAACAATGAAAATAGAGATCCCTCTATATTTGAATATATCCCTATAAGAAATGATTATCAAGATCATCATTATAATATAGGTGTATTAAAAGAAAAAGAAATATGGAAATTATTTGATAAATCTAAAGGGATAGTTATAAATGCTTTTCATGAAATATTTTTAGACCAAATTCTAAATATTAAAGATTTAGAATCTTTACTTGATTTATTCCCTGATAAAGAAATAAATAAACTTTTTATTGTTGGTATAAATAATAAATTAAATGATATTATATATACATGCTTTAATGAAGGAAAAGGTAATATGAGAGATGAGGATTTATTTAATTTATTTGAACATATTCTTATTTTGAATTCAAATCATGGATTAAATGAATTAGATCAAATCAAATTAATTAATACAAATTTCGAAGAAGGATTTATTTCAAATTATTTCTTTTATTTACTTCAAAGTGAAAAAGTCAAGAATATAATACCAAAAGTGAAAAATTATATAATAAACTTTTTTATTGAACAACATAAAAAAGGAAATACTACAATTGATTCCTTGATATTTTTATTAAAAGTATCACCCGATGAATCATTCAGAACTGAATTATTAAATCAAATGGATAATTTCCTTTTAGAAGAAGGGGATTTCTATCAAAGAGAAGAAACCAAAAAATTCAAATTATTTAAATTCTTTAATCAAAATTTCCAAGATTTAATTAAAAAAGGCGGAAAAAATTTAAAAGGGAAATATTTAATAAAGAGTGTTGAATTGAAAAAGAAAATCGAAAAAGATTTAAATGAAGGAAATGTTCCTTATATAACAATAGACACATTACTTCAATATGAAAATCAATTTCTAGAAAAAATTAAAGTAATAGTAGATTTTAATAATAACGAAACAAATAAAATATTGAATAAAATAAAATCAATGGTGAATAAATGTTTAACCAAATTTGATATATTTGATAAATTTATAGAATATTATTCAACTTTTTTCAAGGAATCAAAAAGAGACTTAATTCAATTAATAAAAAACAAATTGAACTTAACCAAAGAGCAACATTTAATAAAATTAGTTAATTTAAGTAAAGATAAATATATCATCGACAAAAATTTTTCATATAATGATTGTTTAAAAGATAATGAAAATTTAAAATATAAATTTTCTATATTTTTTATGCCAATTTATCGTGAAAAATATGAAAATGAGCATTTGGAAAAAAGTGAAAACGAAATATTTAATAATGCAATTAAGGTATTCAAAGATTCTTTTACAAGAATAATAAACCAAAGAGAAACTAAGGAACCCTTCTTTGATATTACTCATGTAGATATAATATTAAGAACAGTTCAATATTATCAAAATGATAAAAATGTCATGATAAAAGAAATTAATTTTATTGCAAATGAATTAAAAGATATTAATAAATCTAATTATATTAAAAATAATTTATTACCTGATATAAAGAAATTTTCTTATAGGAATAATATCGAAAATTTAATCTCAGGTATAATTTATTTCATTGATACTTTCAATAAAATCAAAAAAATTAGGATTTCTAATTTTTATAATGATCTCAAAAAAACGCATGAAATAGTTATCAAAAATAATGTTACTGCTGATGAAATTCAAGATGCAATGAAATTATTATTGAGGCATGAATATGATGTTAGTTCTGGAAAAACTAGTTTAATGGAATTTTATGAATCTTTATTGGGCAAAGAAGAAGCAATTACTTTTTTGAAAGAATTACAAGATAAAAATATGGATATTAAAACTTTTAATGAATTCATCGATGAACAAGAAAATTCCCAATTAACCACAAATGATATAGATAATTTATTAGATACTTTTGAATTTTTCAAAAAATTAGTTGAAAATCCTAAAATTATTTCTGATAAAACTTTAATAGAAAATTTTAAAATTTCTTGTGAAAAAGAAAAAAACATTATGATTAAAATGAAAGAATATTTAAAATGTTATGGTGATCTTATTGAATTAAATAAAATATTATTGAAAAATCCAGAAGCTACTGCTAAAAAAGTTGATAAAATATTAAAAAGTTCAGAGGTCGTTTTTTATAAAAGTTTAAATAATAATAATTTATATACATTTAAAATAGTATATTTGTATCAAAAAGATGTAAAAAAAGAAATAGATGTGAATGAATTAAATGAATTAAGATATAAAATATATATGTCAGGAACAGGTTCTAATTTAATTACAGAAGAAAATAAAAATAAAAAAGAAGAATCAAAAGAAGTTCTTACGAATAAATATGTAAATTTAATAGACAATATAAATCAATTAAATAATACTTTAAATAGCTTAATAAAGTCAGGATATCCTTTTGTGAAGGAATTTTCTCTAAATATAGAAAATGGAATTGCTTTCAAGCCAAAAAATAAAGCAAAGACTCTAGAAAAAATAATTGAAGAATATAAAACTGAAAATAAAAATTTCAAAAAGATAATAAAGAGAGGATATGAAAATAGTCCAATTTTAAGACTTTTTTATGCATATCAATTTATTCAATTACATGAACAAATTATGCTTAATCAAAATAATAAAAATGATGAAAATAAATATCAAGAACCAGATAAGAAAATAAAAAGTTTGATAAATTATATGTTATATAATCAAATAATTGAATATGATATTAACTATGATTTTAAGAATCAATCAGAATGTATATCAAACATCAACAAATATTTTGAATTACTCTTAAAGGAAAATGATGTTAATTTAGATAAAATTTATTCCATTAATCAAGTTTCAAATATAGGAAATTTAGAACCAGGGCTTTATCGAAGCATAAAAGAAGGAAATTACTCAGATCTATCTGTTGATTTAATTTATTTGTATCTTAATCTTACAGGGAATTTCCCAATTGTAAATACTTTATTATTTTGTAATGAGGAAACCAGAGTCGAAGAAGTAAAGGCATTTTTATATAGAGCTTTATATTGCGAAAAGCCTATTTTATTTGTTATTACAAATATGGAATTTTTGGGACTTTCGGCTACTCAAAATGTTTTAAGGACTTTAAAAAAAATATATAAATCAAGAAAAAAAGATATCAAATCATATCTCATTTTCATTTATGAAAAAACAGATTCTGGGTTATCAAGAGATTTAGAAAAATTAATTCCTGATAAAAATATATTAAGTAGACAATATATGAATGAACCAGAAAAAAGAAGTGAAAATTTGGATAAAATTATTGTATATTCTTCTGCCTTTTCTGGATATGGAAAAACCACTGAAATAATTCATTATGTAAAAGATAAATGTAGCGGGGAATATTATTATTTACCTATAGGTGGTACTTTTAATAGAGAATATGTAATCAAGAACCTAAAAAATTTGAATTGTGATACTCAAAATTGTAAATATATATATTTCCATTTAGATTTATCAGACACAGAAAAAGATGAACTAATGAACGAAATATTATTTAAATTAATAATTCTACGTTATTTAGATTCAAGTGATGAAATATTTTATCTAGGCCATGATATAAATATAATAATAGAAATACCTCAAGGATTTTTCGATTTCAAAAAAAAATTCAGAATTTTAACTTTATTTAAAGAAGAATACATCGATAAATTACGTCCACTTCGTAAAGAAAAAGGAGCAGTTTATATTAGTCAATCTCCAATTGCAATTGTTGGAGAAGTATTACAATATTATGAAGAAGGAAAAATAAAAAGAAATAATATTCATTTAGATTTTCCTATAGATGATGACGATATTCCAAAATATGAATCATATATAAACAAATATTTTGATGTAGAAAACCAAAATTATTACCAGAAAATGAATTTTATAAAAATATTATCTTTACAATTTAAAAATTTTTTCCAAAGTATTTATTTTGATTACCAATTTGCTTTTTCTAATGGCATTCAAGATCTAATAATGAAAGCACGTCTCTCTGTTATTAAGAATTTTATTTCTTTGACTAAAGTATTCACAAGATCACCTTATGATCAATTATTAATAAAAAGACAAAAAGACAATATAGATATATATAATAAATATGATCAAACTGAGGCTATAGAAAGGGCAATATCTGCTTTAGAAAATGAAAAGCATGAAGTATTTAGTTTCGATGATATAAAGCCAAGTTTAGTATTTTTTAATCGTGATAAAAATAGCTTTAGTATAATATCAAACGCAAAAGAGGGAGACCCAGAATACAAAGAATTATTCGATTTATGGAATTCAAATAACCCTTTCAAGAAACATCCTTTAACAGATTATAAAAGTTTGACCCATGAACAATTTTTGGATGAAATTAAGACACTTTTCTCATTAGATAATATGAAAAAAGATGAACTAAGACAAATTTGTGCTCAAGCAGGGAATTATATTTTCGTTTGTGATAACTTTATTAAAATGGTAAGAATTTTATTAAATATAGAAGCTAAAATTCCAGTAATATTAATGGGTGAAACTGGTGTTGGAAAAACTAAAATTTTTGAGATGTTATCAACGCTTTATGGTAGAGGTAAATTAAATTGGAAAAAATTAGAAATTCATGCAGGAATTACCGATGAAGATATTGTTAATTTTATCGATAAAATAATAAAAGAAGATGATGAAATAAATAAGGGTATAACTGATAAAAGTAAAAGAGAATATGTTTGGGTATTTTTAGATGAAATTAACACGTGTAATTCTTTAGGATTAATCACTGAAATAATGTGCAGGCATACTTTTTTAGGAAAACAAATAAATGAAAATTTCGTCTTTTTTGGAGCTTGTAATCCTTATCGTGTTCTTAATAAAAAAATGAGAGAAAGCGGCTTAGTTTATTATAACACAAAAGAAAAGAGTCAATTAAATAACCTCGTATATTCAGTAAATCCCTTACCACATTCATTGTTAAATTTCGTTTTTGATTTCGGTTCTTTAAGACCAGAAGATGAAAGAAAATATATTCATAACACCATCGTTTCTATTATTGATAGTATTAGAGCAAATAATTTAATAACTGATATTAGCGAGCAAGATTTGGGAAATTTAATCCAAATTATAATTGATAGCATTGTCGAATGTCATGATTTCATAAGAGATAAATATGATAAATCTTCAGTTAGTATGAGAGAAATAAGAAGATTCGGAATTTTCTTTGAATATTTTATTAAATATTTTAATTCCTATTATAATTCGGATTATAAAAAAATGTTCTATAGTCAAAATATGACTTTATATTTATGTTATTACCTCAGATTAAATGAAAAAGAATACAGAAGAGATTTAGCCCAAAGATTAGATAAATATTATGATAAAAGCACATTTTTAACTTCACCTGAATTCGAAATAAAGAGGATAACAAAACAAATGATGATAGAAAAAAACAAAGGAATAGCATTAAATCGAGCTTTAAGAGAAAATCTTTTCACTTGTTTCACTTGTATAATAAACAATGTTCCTTTAATTATTGTAGGAAAACCAGGAACAGGTAAATCATTATCTTTCCAGATTTTATATAATTCTATGCAAGGAAAATATTCAGAAAATAATTTATTTAAAGATAAAGGAAAATTATATCGTTTCTATTATCAAGGTTCTGAAACTAGTACAGCTGAGGGAATAAAACAAGTGTTTGAAAAAGCTCTTGCGACAAAATTAGAAAAAAAAGAAGATGATGAAGATAATAAAATAATTCCTTTGGTATTTTTCGATGAAATGGGCTTAGCAGAAAGATCGAGTAATAATCCTCTAAAAGTTATTCATTTCCTTTTAGAAAAAGATGCCAAAGATTCTGTTCCATTTTTAGGTATATCAAATTGGAAACTGGATGCCGCAAAAATCAATCGAGCTTTAGGTTTAACTATAACCGACTATGATATTCAAGACTTGGAAGAAACTGCAATATCCATAGCTGAAGCCATGGATGAAGAATTGGCTCATAAATATGGTAACTTTTTCAATATTTTAGCAAGGACTTATTTCAAATATTTAGCTCATAATCAAGAAAAAAGAGAAGACAATAAATATTTCCATGGTAACAGAGATTTTTATAATTTGATCAAAAATGCAATGAGGGAATTAAAACATCGAAGAAATGATATAGATAAAAATGAAAAAAAATTATTAACAGAAGTGGGGGTTTTAAGTTTGGAAATAAATTTCGGAGGATTGGATGATAGCACTCAAATAATTAAAAAAATATTTAAGGAAGAACTTAAACCTAATTACGATGAAAATGTTAAAATTGAAGATAACATTAATATTTTGGATATAATCAAAAAAAATATTATGGATGAAAATAGTCGATATTTAATGCTAATATCAGAAGGTAATTCAGCAAGTGAAATTTTGAAATATTTATTATCTCAATTAAAAAGAAAGTATACCCAAATAGTCGGAAGTAAATATAAAGCAGATATCAAATCTGGAAGATATAGTGAAGAAATCCTTAATAAAATAAAATATATAATGGAAACAGATGATATTCTCTTAATGCAAGATTTAGACATGATATATCCGTCTTTATATGATTTATTCAACCAAAATTTCACAATAATGGGAAATAAACAATATGCAAGAATAGCATTTGAATACGCCAAAATATCTTCTGAAGTTAATCGTAATTTCCATGTTATAGTTTTAGTTAATAATTTCCAAATACAACAATTGAAGTTAGATCCACCTTTCTTAAATAGATTTGAGAAGCATATCATTAATTATAATATGCTATTAGATCAGGAAGATTTGGATATAATTCAAAAAATAAATGAATATATTGAATTAATAGCTAGTTTCAATAAAAATAAAAAGAATCTTAAATTAGATTTAGAAAAATTATTAATTAATTGCAAGCCACATGATATTGCAGGATTATTATTTAAATTGAAAAATGAAAATAAAAATGACATTATAAAAGAAAAAGGAAGTGAAAAATATGAAGAATATATGGTTAATTCTATATTTAAAAAAATTGTCCCTACTTTTTGCCAAGATATTATTGCTTCTATTGTATATTCCAAAATAGAGAAATATAATCAATACAATGAAAAGGTGTTTAATATATATAAATCATGTAAATTTAATAATTTTGAAACTTTTTTCAAAAATGTGCAATATAAAAAAAATGTAATATATACTTTTAGTAAAATGACTGCCACAGTTTTCGAAGAAAAAAAAATATTTAAAAATAAATTCGGAGAATTTAATAAACAAACAGCTGTTATCATTGAAACTATAAAAAGCGAAGGAGAATTGTTGTTAGTCCTGAAATCGTTTAGTCAAAATAATAATAAAAATATTTTAGTCATTAAATTTGGAGAAAATGATTTAGATAAAATAAATTCAATTAATCATGCTATATATACTTATTCCCAAGAAAATAAAAAATTACAAAATAAACATATTTTATTCATTGTGCATAAAAAGCGTCAAAATCGTATAGATAATAAATCATTAAAAAATAAGAAAAAAATTAATACTGAAAATAAAAAAGAAATTGTACCTGATTTAATTCCTTTCACTAATGATGAATTCAATCAAATATTCATAGATAATTTAGTAGGAAATGAAAATTCGGATTTATTCAAAGTAATATCACAACAAAATGATCATATAGCAAAAGATTATATTCAAACTTCTAATATAATAGAAAAAAAAATTTATTCAGTATTGAATTGTATTAAATTTGAAGTGTTGAATGAAACAAAGGAAATTAATAATATTAATTATTTGGGATATTTAGCAGAAAAAATTATAGAAAATGAAAAAATCAAAAATTATATGTACAAAAGTTTGGAAAAACAAGGAAATAATATTAGTGCAATAATTAATGATATATATACTTCTGGCAATCTAGATGTTAATGATATTGACTTTTTCGAAGTTATTAATAGTAAATTGGGAAATTATTTATTTTTCTCATTATTAAAAATAATATACCAAGGATTAAAAGATAATATACTTAGTCAAATTATTGAAGGAAATAATTTTGAATTATTTATGAAATATGAATTTTTTAGCAATATAATATTGAATTATTTAACGAAATCAGAATTTAATATAAAGCCAAAACAAGGAATAAATTCTAATAAAATAACCATATATAATGGATTGCAATTACCTCAAAGTAAAAATTATATCGATAAAATTATCACTTATGTAAATGAAACGATAAATCAAAGATTTATTGATAATGAAAATTTATTAAGAAAAGAATATGAAAATAATGAATTAGATATAACAGACACTTATCAAAGTCAATTAGTTCTATTTAAAAATAATATTTTGATAGAATTTGATAACATTGAATATTTTAGAGTTATATTTAATCAAAATGATAAACAGATAAAAAAATTATTATACGAAGATTATTTGAAATATTTCGTAATTAAATACTTAGGAACAAAACAGAAAACAAATTATAAAACTAATGAATATATCTATTCAATTTTATTATTAATAATAAAAATCAAATTTGGAGAAGAAGGAAATTATAATCATTATTCTTTTAATTATGATAAAGAAGAATTTGCCAAAATTATATTATTTACTCAAGGATATAAAAATGATATTATGAATTTAATAGATATAATATTAGAACCAATGAATTATTTCCCAGTTGAAAAATACATGCTAAATACCTTGAATAAAAATCATATAGTTTTTGAAAATAACAGTCCTTATAAACGATATATCAAAAAAGTGAATCATTTCTTATTTAATATAATAGAATCATTAATTGAGTCAATGTTATTATACAGTGTGGAAATAGAAAAAAAAGATATAAATAAATTTTATGACTATTTTTATACTTTTATCCCCGCTGAAGCAAGTCTACAAAAACTAAATATTAAATATGATATTTGTAGTAAACAAATATTCAATTTAAGTTCGATAATAAAAATCCAAGAATGTCATAAATATAATCAAAAGGAATTTGAATTATATTACGAAAAAATAATAAATAATTTAATAAAACAATCATACCTTTTATATAACAATAATAATAATTATAACAGTCTTTACAAAGAAATTTTGGATTTAAATAAAATATTTGATGATTCTTTCAAGGAAAAAGGTGAAGAATACTCCAATTTACTATTTTTCATTTTCAGACAAGAATATCAAAATATTAATAACGAGCATATTCGAATTAAATTAGTACAAAATATATTTAGTAATGATTCCTTGGTAAAAAAGAGTTATATATTTTTAGTAGAATTAATGAAAGACATGAAACCGGAAGTTCCTGATAAAAATAGTCGTGATAGAGATAATGAAGAAACATTACTTAAAAACTTTTTAAATATTGAAAATAATAAAAAATTGCTTAAATATAAAGAACTATATAAATTTATCAATACTATAAATTCATTAGAATTAAATGAAATTTTGCTTTATCTTTTTGAAACACAATGTCAATCATATTTTAAAAAGATATTAGATATGTATAAAAATCAATACACTGAAAAATGTTGTGAAAATCTCTTATTGGGTATTTCATTAGATTATTTAAAAAAAAGTATGCAATATTTATTCGAAAATAAGAACAAAACAGATAATAATATATTAAAAATATATTCAATAGCATATATCAAAACATATTTATATTATTATGTTGAAATTAATTATAACTATTTTGATAAATGTAATTTCAATGATATAAACCAATTTTTGGTTGACAAAGATGAAAATAATAAAAATTTAATATATATGAGGAATATTTATATTTTCAGATTATACTTCAAAAAATTCGATAATTTCGAACAATTTAAAAATTTCGAATTTAAAACTAGGAATATACCTATATATCAAGATATTTCAGATGTTTTAACAAAAGAAGAAAAAAATTCTGTTAATTATATTTTTAAAGATAGTTTTATTATTTTAAAAAATTGGGGAAAATATAATGATTTTCTACAACAGATTAATTTATATCTTTTAGATAAAGAAAATAATATAGATTTAAATTTCGAAGAAATTAATAAATATTTTGATGCATTTTATTGCGTTTTAGTGAATAAAGTTATTTCTTACTTATATGGAAATGATAAAAATAATATTTCTTTGAAAATGAAAAGCTTAAATGATAAAATTAAAGATAAAATTAATTTCGGAAAAGAAGGAAAAACTTTATTTAATTATTTACTTAACGAAGATTTACTAAATAAAAATATTTATCAAAAAATATCAGATGAGCCTTTAAATCAAAACGATTTCCAACTTTTATTATTCATACTTAGAATAATTTTCAACAATCAATTTATTGATTCTAATAATTTCTATAATAAAATATTACAACCAAATACAAGTAATTATATAGCTAATAATTACATTCCAGGATCTTTTCCTTTCATGAATGAATTTATTAAATCATATAATTATTTATCTACAAAATTCCCAATGAAAGAATTGATGGGATATTATGTTTGTAAAGATTGTGGCTTCGCTTATGAAATAAGACCTTGTACTTTCCCTGTACATACTTTCTATTGTCCAAATGGTCATATAATAGGAGGTGTTAACCATATTTTATCAAAAAAAGATTTCAGAATTTTTAATGACCAAAATGATATAAATAATTTTTGTAGAAATAGAAGTCCGGCATATATAAGTGCTTTCCAAGCAATGTCTATTGCTGATTTTAAAAAGAATTATGTTGATAAATATTTAATGATAAAAGAAAAAGGAATTTTGGAGAATTTCACAATTGAAGATTTCGAAAAAAAAGGAGTTGTAAGAGGTGTTAAAGATCTAACTTATCGTTTTTTGAATTTTATTTTATATTCTTATTTATTAGGAGCTTATATTTTAAATAATTTAACTCGTGAACAAATGAGAAAATATTTAGTTGATAATTTATTCCCTCATTCTCTTTTTGGTATAATTAAAAAAGATTTAGAAATAATAGAAAATGAATTAAAAGCGGCTGGATTTGCTAATATTTATGTTTTTTTGAATATAGAATTCAATGAGATATTAAATTTAATTTCTAAAATAAAAAATGTAGATACTCCTGAAAAATTAGATAAATTTGAATCAGAAGTTGATTTGTTTTTGAATAATCTGCTAAAAAATAAATATGAAATAGAAAAATTAAATAAATTATATAAAAATTACAATGATAAGTTACTCAATTTTAATCCCCAAAATATTAAAGAAATCATTCAATGTAATTATCCTCCTAATACATATAAACAAAGTTTATATCCAAATATTCAATATTTCAGTGTATCTAAAATCACTGATATGCAAAATTTCATTAATAAATTTAATTCATCTGAAGAAAACAAAAAAAAATATGCATTAATAGATGCATTAATAAATAAGGATTCAGACTTAACAAAAAATGCAATGAATATGCAAAGTTTAATAGGAATAAACGAGTTATCTAATTTCTTGCTTAATATATATTCATATAAAATAACTAGAGAAGAAGCTAAAAAAACTAAATTAATCGATGAATTACCAAAAATAGTTAAAATTTACAATGAATTTAGTCGTGTTCAAATAAATGAAGATGAATTTAATTCCATTTATATAACAAGATTTCTGCAATCATGGGATAAAATAAAGACAAAAGCAGTACAATATAAGTGTCGAGTTTTACGTGAATTAGAAAAAGGACAAAAGCCTTATGAAATTAAGATAGATAATTATTTATGTGACTTTTTAGTTGATGATGGAGATAAAGAAGGAGGAATGTTTTTAGCAGCAGCTTATCAATTTCTGATAGAAAGTCAAAATACTTTTATCAATAATATAATTTCAAAAAATAGTATTAATGGTGTTTTGAATAGTTATGTGGTACAATTGGAACAAGAAATAAAAATCCAGGATGCAACTAAGAATGAAATTATTAATATAAATGATGAAGTTTTTGATTTATTCGAAAAAATGGTAATATCTAATTCAATGAGGAATATTTTCACTAATGAAAAAAATGAAATAAATTATAATAATTACACAGATATAGTGTATAATTATGATATAATAGAAGAAGAATTAGGTAAAAAAATATTACCAGGATTAAAAAAATTCACAAATGAAAAAATAAGATTTGTTACTTATTTATACGAAGGCTTCAGAGGAGAAAATAGCACTGTATTAAAAGATTATATAAATAAATATTCTCAAAAAGAATTAGATGAAACAGAAAAAGAATCTTTATACAATTTATTGGAAGAAAATCGTAATAGCAGATTTTATAATGATGTATTTGCCTCTTTGCAAATTTTAATGAATCAAATAATAAAAGATAATTATGACAAAAATCAGATGATATATACTATAATAGAAAAATTACCTAAGTATATACAATTAGAGCCTAAATTAGTCGAATTTTTCCAAAATCAATATCAATTTTATTATGAAGTTGATCTATTCACTGTTAATACTCTCATTCCAATTTTTGATTATTTTGAAGCTTTGTGTTGGAAAGATATTCAAAAAAATATACAAATAGATTACCAAGATGATGTCCCAGAAAACGCTAAGCAATATATAATATCATATTTTGATAAAAATATAAATGAAAATAAAATTATAAATAAAGATAATTTTACTTCTGCGATAAGGAAATTAATATCTCGAACAGTGGCTTTGACCCGTCAAGAAATGGAAATTCAACATTCTGGAAAATTAAAACATTATATAATCAATGAAGATTTGTGGAATAGAAGTACAATAGAAACTGAAGGATTTGAAAATGAAATTGATGAAATATTTAAGTATGATGTCACTGTTGGACAAAGTTATAAATTATTTATAGCATTGAATGGAGAAACTATTTTGAATAATAAATTATTTAAAAAAAAGGCAAAAGAAATTGAATTACATTTAAGCAAAGTTGGCTCAAGTAGCGAAAATATGGTAAATACTGATTCAGATATGAATAAAGAAAATTATGAAAACCAAGAAGAACAAAGAAACAGTACAGAAGGAAATTCAGAAGAAGAAAATCATTCTGACTCTGATGATTCAGATGATGAAATAAGAGACGATGAAATTTAGATTAAAGTAATTTAATAATTAAATATATATAAAAATTAAATATTATTATATCTCTTTCTTTTGAATTAAATTAAATTTATTCATTAAAGCATAAATTATTTATGCATTTAAAAATAAAATTAAATTAAAAATTGTATATTTCCTTAATCATAATTTTTCAAAAATTCAATAATATTAAATAATATATAATTCAATTATAACTAAATTTTAAGTTTTTAATATGAATAATATCATCTCAAATAGTGAAATATATCACAGGAAAATGGCATTCACATGTAGTATATGTAAAAGTGATAAATTACCAGATAATATTTTCCAAAAAAGGGAAATAAAATCATTATTAGCTAAATTTAAAATGAAAGAATCAGACCTTTCTAACCTAATTACGAAATGCAATTGCTCAAAAAATACACCTAAAGCTCATAAATTGTGTATATTATTAAATATTATATATAATTTTGAACTAAAATGTCCAGAATGTCATGCTGATTATAACTTATCAGTTAAAATATATAATATCCCTTCTCAAAAAATTTGTAATATGATTAAACTATTATTAGTACTATTAATAAATATTATAATTTATGGAGCATGTGCTTTACT
>JAJNAA010012004.1:0-16510 GCA_023807345.1 Entodinium bursa | reverse complement strand
CCCAATCCCCAATCCCCAATCCCCATTTATAGTTTTATTCCATGTTTTATATTAAATATAATAAAAATAAAAACAAATTCATTTTGATAATAAAAAATTTTAAAAAACATGTCAAAGTTTTTTTTATTGAATTTATATTTAATATTTCTTTTAATAAATATACCTCAATCAGCAAGTAAATATTATCCTGATGATTTCATTGACTATGATAAAATTATTCCAGGAAATGATAAAATTGGAGAATATCAATATAATTTAGTCGATGCAAAAGTTTTAACAAAAGAAAAAATAACTTTATATATAAAAAAACAAGGAATTAATTTAGATGTTGATGATTGTTGCGATGATTATTCCACATTAACAGCTTGGGATACGTTAAATATGGCTTCATATTCAGATTTAAAAGAAATTTATAACAATACTAAATATAAAGATGGAGAAAATGTTTTATCATATAAATTCCCAGTTCCAAGAATTGATACTCAATATTACGAAGTTCATCACAAATTGTGGATTTTTGATAAGAGTGGAGGGAATCCATCTTGTACTATATATATTAATGATGATACTAGTAAAGGACAAATAGAAGTGAATTTAAGCGGTGGAAAAGCTTTTGTAGATTTAGAAATAAAATATAATAATGGTAATAATGATATAACGTGTTCATGTGTAGTATTATGTTCCTGTTCAGGGTCAATTACTTTAAGTCCAGCAGATACTATATCAAAAATATATTTTAAATTTGGCGGGGCTTATACACCAGCTATTTCAATGCATTGGACTTATTATAAAATTACTTATGCAACACCTCCAGATAAAGACCCAAATTTTACCTTAAGAGGCCAAAATATATGCTCTTATACAAATCCATGTATTAAAGGTTATGCATGTTCAAGAGGAATTTGTGAAAAATGTCATCCTTCTTGTTTTGATTGCCTTAACGGTGGATTAAGTACTGATTGCTTATCACATTGTAGTCCCATTTCTACTTCTTTGCTTCCTAATAGAGGTAGTTGCCCTTTAGGTTATGTAGATCTTTCCCAGTTTGAAGATTTCTCTGTAGATGGGATAATTCCTCCTTTTAGAAATCATAGACTTACAACAAGTTTTTGGTTTTATGTGACATCTTTTCCTGATGAAGTGGCAACTCCTGTAATTGAAACTAATTATGACCCAAGATATAAATTTGAAATTTTATTTCAAGTAACTTTTTTTCAAATACGCTTCTTTGGAATAACTAGTAGCAATTTTACAGCTCAAAATACCTGGTATTATGTTAAAGGAGGTCATTCTATTGCACATGGAGCTCCATTCCTTTATGTTAAATATATTGTTGGTAAAAATCCTGGATATGACCCTCCTTCACCATCTTTTGATCTTTTAGGTTCAGATAATGGACAAGGACCTTATGAAGAAACTACTGATTATGGTGCTTTAAACTTTATTGGATTTCATAATTTAGTTAATAAAGATTTTGAATTCAGATTTTATATAAAAGAACTAATATTATTTAGAGAATTTTTACCAGAACCATATGACAATAAATATTTCAGTTATGAAAAAATATTTTCTAGTTCTTTTGAACTTCCAGAAGTTCTGTTTGTGATACCTTTCGATGAATTAATAAAACACGATGATAAATATGATGTTAAGTGTTATGCATATTCTGGGAGTATTATCACTGGTACCTTTACACTAACGCCTTTATATGAAAGTGAGACTTATAGTTTATATCCACCAAAAACATTTAGGCCACTAAATTTGTTGGGAAGAAATGAAAAATATTTATCTCCAGATTTAGTAGAAATTCAACAAGTTGAAAAAGATGAAAATACTTTAATTGCAGCATATGATTATGTTCCTTTATCCTGCATAGATAATTATTTCCTCACATACAAAGAAGAAGCTACATTAGAAGAAACTGAATATAGGGGTTCATGTAATTTAAATTGTAATAATAGTCGTTCAATGATTCATGGCCTTTCAGAAAACAAAGGATTTTGTAATAAAATATGCAATAGCAAAGAAGTCTGTTTAAATAGTAATATTGATTTATTAAATTTAAGATCAAAATTCAAATGCATAACAGGATATTACGCTAATTTTCATAATTGTGAAGAATATAGTACCGAACATACACGTATTTTTTATTATGATAGTTATCAATATCCTGCAAATATTGTTATTGATGTTATTAATTATAATTTAAAAAATTATATTATTGAATTCTGGATTTATCCAATAATAATAGGTGATAGAGGACGAACTTTATTTTATACTAATCAATTCACAATATTTTATGATGGAGATATTAAATTTAAAAGTTTCGAAAATAGGGAAGAAAAAAAAATTCCTATGGATATAAGTACATGGTCTCATTATTCTATAGAAGTATATTATGATCCAAAGCAACCTTATAATAAAAAATCTGCAATATATTTACAACATAATTTTTTGGATATAAATGGTTATGAAGGAATAGGATATGAATATTCAGAAAATCCTCTTCCTTTGGAATATATATATTTTTGTCATCATAGAAAATCAAGTTGCAATAATTTAGATATAAGTTGGAATGCTGCATATTATAAAAATTTTAGATTATTCAATGGAAATTTAGCCCAAAGACATATTTTATATAGATATGATGAATATTATTCTGAATATAAATATTTGCTGTCTTCAATAAAATTTTATTATCCTTTATATGGACATTATATAGCAAATAATTTTTGGAGTCAATATAAAAATCAAGGTTCTGAATTAAATACAAATACACCAACCAATAATTGGTATTTTTCTCAATATTCAACTGGTAATGCTCCCCCTGATACTTCTTGTTCACAATGTAGTGAATGTTTTAGTTCTAATGATCTTTGCTATAAATGTCCTTCAACTCAGCATCTTTTTAAGGATGTTACCAATAAAAATTCAAAAAAAATAAATTGCAAAAATACTAATAAAAATTATGTATTGAGACTTCCCACAAATTCAAATTTCCAAATGATACCTCTGAAAGGACTTAAAGAGCCAGGTGTAACTGTGACTTTTTTTATTAAAATATACGGGTTTGCCATAGGAGGAAACGTGGATATAATTTATTTAGGAGAAAAATTAAAGATTAGTTATATTTCAGATTTAGATTCTCAATATTTCGGACTTAATTTAATTACATATAAAGGTGATAATGAAATAGTAGTTTCTAATTATTACGATTTTAGAAGATTTTTTGGTGTTTGGACTTTTATTTCTGTTTCTGTCTATGATCAAACATATGAAAGTTATTTTCCTCCAATGGTAAGGTTTGAAATTAACGATAAAAGAATGCCTATAATAGGCCCTTTAGAAAATTTATCTGTAGGAGCTATATCATTTTCGGAGCATCTTTTCGCTCTTGTGAGAAGTTTAACTGTTTATAAAACATATTTAATAGGGACTAATACTTTTGAAATGAATGATTATGAAAGAAATTTTAAATCTAATAATTTAAATAATTTTATAGTAAGACCTGTTGAAAGTGATAATACTATCTCTTCTTATTTTGAGCCAGTATCAAGTGAAGAAGATTGTCAATTTGCAAAATTTGGAATTACTGCAACAGATAAAGAAAATTCTGATATAATCGTACCTAAATATGATTGTGTAAATGATGAATTAAATGAAATATATAGTAATGGAATTGTCACTGGTAAAACTTATTATGTTTTTTCTTCTGATTCATATCCTTATCCTACTGTTTCTGAAGGTAGTTCTTGCGCTGCAAAAAATGTTGATAGTTGTTCTTGCAATTTTATAAATGATGAAAGGAAAATATTTTTAGGAAATGTATCTTATCATTATTGTAAAAATTTATCATTTATAAATTTCGCTAAAGCAGATTTTTCAATTGATAATGTTAAAGGAGGAGGAACTGCTTTTACTTTACATTTTTGGGTTTTTGCTTATTCCTATGTTGATAAGGTTTTCCAAGGAATAAGTGTTGAATGGAAAAAATTTGTTACAATTCAAGTAGGACTTGATTCCACAGGAAAATATTATTTTACTTGCTTAGTAGATGGCAAAGAGACAAAAAAATATATGGATTTTTATATGAATGAATGGAATTTTTTGCATTGTTCTGTTGATTATGATAAAAGTAAAGTTTACATTGCTTCAGAAAATAAAAATGATGAATTTGTCTTTACATTTGATAATAAACCAAGTGACGAATCTACTTCTAAAACTAGTTTAATTTTTAAAGACTTGAATGGAGTAAGAGATTGGGGAATATTATTTTATAAACATATTAGATTATGGAGAAAATCCTTTAGATCTTCTTCCTTTTTATCTAGAATTAATATTGAATCAGCTAGTTATTTTGGTAAGGATTTAATAGACCAATGGCAGACTCCTTTATACCAAGGAGGTACAAATCACTATTTAAGTTCTAATAATAAAAATGCAGATAGAATAAATAAAGTTATAGAATATTCAACGGATAAAATAGGGACTAATATAGTAAATGAAAAAATATATTTAGATAATTATCAAAAGCCTAAAATGTGTAGTGAAAATGGAGAATATTACGATAGGAAAACAGGAGGATGTATACCATTTTTTGATATATCAGATACAACACAAGATATTAATCTTGCAAATATTGATATTTCTTATAATCACAATTATGGAATGGCTTTCTGGATTTTTTTAGAAGATAAAACAATGACTGAATCAATAGATTTTATATGGCAATACCATATAAGAATATCTCTTCAATATGTTAATTCAGCTTTCAAAGCTTATTGTTTTCCGCAGAATTATGAGCCTTATTCAAAAACGCTAGAAGATCCAAATAAATCCTTAGACGAAAAAGCATCAGAAGTTTTAAATTCAGCTACTAATGAATATACTAATGATTTAGGTGGAGAATGGACCTGGTTTCAATGCTTTTTATCTTATAATAATAGGTATTTTTATTTGAATGAAAATCAACAAACTTTAAAAACTGAAACTTTATATAAAGAAGGAAATACAGAATTTAAAAATGATGAACCCTTAGGAAGATTTTTTAATGATAACTCAGGCTCGTTATCCAATGTAACTTTAAGACTTCATCAAAATAAAGGAAAAAAAATATATATGAGGTGTTTTTATTTATTTAAAGATTTTTTACCTTTTAATTATAATTTTAAATATATGGATTTAAGTAAAATTGAAAAATATCAATTTCCTCCATTAACTTTAGCCATAAATTTTGCCTCTTATAAAAGATCAGGAAAAACTATCACTTTAAATGACACAAGAAAATTTAATTCAAAAACTAATGCTCTAACCGTTATTACCGCAACTTTTTCAGTTATTACTGATAATTTTGAACTTGCTTCAAATTTTAACTTTATGCCTTTATGTAATCCTAAATCTAAAGAAAAATTTAATCCAGAAACTTCTTTATGTGAAGAAATAACCTCATGCGATGAAACTGAATTAAATGCAGTTTATTGCATGGAAGAAGCAACACCATTAATCTGTAAAAAAAATTATTATATAAATATCGACAAATCCGATGGAAGCGTTGATTGCCAAAATTATTGTAAAGATAGCAAATTTTTCCGTACTCCTGGTTCTAATCATACAACTGGGATTTGTGGTACTGATTGCCTTTCGGAAGTTGTGCTTAAAACCTGCCCTAATTCAGCAAGTGCTATATTATCTTACCAAAGTGACTTTGAATGTACAACTGGATATTATCGTATTGGATATCAATGCTTACAAGAACCTTCAAATAGTTTACCTAATAAGGGAGCTTTGTTTTATAGCAAGGTTAATTATCCTTATAATATTTGCAAACAATTTTCTAATGAAGTTATTGAGAAAATAGGAACAAATTATGTACTTGAATTTTGGTTTATGATTGATAATGTTATTTATACTGATTTTGGTAGTTCTACTTATCATTATTTTTATGCTTATCCTCATGAAATTTACATGAATAAAAACTCCGAAGGTGAATTTGAGTATACTTATAGATTTAGAGAAAGTGAATCATACAAAAAACCAATTGGTTTAATAGAGAAATATGAATGGAATAAAATTTTAATTTTTGTAAATGGAGATGATGATAATATTATCTTAATAGTAAATTTTAATAAAGCTGGAAAGATAGAGCTTAAAACAAATGGATTAAGTAATAAATTACAAAATATAGCATTTTGTTCATATACTAATACTCCTTATATAAAATGTTTAAAAATAGAAACAATTAAGAATTGGGCTTCAGCTTATTATAACAATATCAGAGTATGGAATTCAAAAATATCCACAATAGATACTATTCAATCATTTATCAATGGAATATATTCTGAATATCCTCACAGCTTGTTACTATTTTACCCTTTAACAATTCAATATTTAGATAATAATCAATTAACAAATATAATGCCGAATCTTGAAGCAAATATGATTACTGATACAACCGGAACAGCCTTAGAAAATAAAGACAATATTATTTTATATAATTATTCAACAAAATTCGATTGGGGTTTATTACACAAAAAACAATTTGTGAGTACCATGGAAGAAGGGATTAAAATAGATCCAAATGATGCAAATAATAAATGCAATGATCATTGCATAAGATGTTTTAAAACAGATGATATTACTGAATGCTATGAATGTGAAGAAGGTTATGTTTTACAGTATAAAGAATGCAAAGATGCAAGAAAATTATATTTTTTAAAGACACCTTCTGGTACTTCAGGAGCAAGCATTAATTTTAAAACTAAAAATAAGGATGGAAAAGATTTTTTAGAATTAACAAGTTTCACTTTAGTATTTTGGATGAAATTTTATGGAGTTAAATATTCTACAATAACAGAAAATAGTAGAATATTAAGCATCGATGCTAATACTTATTTAGCATATCAAAAATCGACAAATTATTTAATCATGTCAGAAAATTCAAAAATAATGTTTGAAGACAGAAATTTTATTAATTATTTTGGTCGCTGGATTCCAATATCTATCGCTAATTATATATCCAATGCAAATAATTATGTTTACCCAAACATGTTTACATTAAGTGTGAATAAAATCGACATTCCCTTTTATATAGACCCTTCAGGTATTCAATACTCAATTCCAGAAAGTGGTATAAAAATAACAGAATTATCTCTAGGTTATGATATTATAGCCTTATTTGCTGAACTGACTATATATTCTAAATTTATCCAGGGAGGATATGGACGTATTCGTTCTTTACAAAATTTAAAAGATCAATTTTTTTATAAATCATTAACTGGCACAAAACCTAATGATTGTTTAGTAGTCGCTGATGATTTAAGTTCTGATATATCATTAATATGTGCTCCAGATTATTCAGTTAATTTCATAGATAGTTATTATTGTAAAGATGATATGAAATATTATGAGCCTTATAATGAAAATAATGATGAAATATTTCCTGATGAAGATAAATGCGGAGATTGTGATGAAGTTTGTAGTACTTTATGTTTTAGTGATAGTAAAGAAAGTTGCACTTGTGATATGACTGAAGGTATTTATTGGTTAAGGATTAACAATGTTGGTCAAACATACTGTGAGCATATTTATTATTTAGATTTTAGTAATATAGACTATTACACTTTTGAAAATGCCCCTATAACAAAGACACAAGAATACACTATTGAATTCTGGGTATTTGTTTATTCATATAAAGCAAAGGAAAATTTTAAAGAAATGTATTTGGAATGGAATTATCATAATAAAATTACTCTTTTCTATGAAGATAACTCTTTAAAAGTTAATTGCCAACCTATTTGGAGATCACATGATTTTTCTACCTTAATTTATTCGGATATAAAGACAAATTCAATGCAATTTTATGATTGGCAATATGTCCGTTGTGGAACAGACTTAAAAAACAGAAAATATTTTTCTAATACTAATATCGAATATGATCTCAAAGCAAAAAAAGATACCTTTTTTGATTTTGATTCAATAGATTCAGATAGTACTCCTTCTAATTTGAAATTTTTTAAAATATATAGATCCGAAAACTTTTTAAGCAATTTTGGATTTGTATTTATAAAAGAAATAAAACTTTGGCAGCAATATAACATTGATTATTTAGATACAAAAACTATATATTTTGACATGACGAAGCTAACAAAAGAATATTTGAAAAAGAGTTTTCCAGGTCTTTTACTTTATTATCAAAATGATTTTAATTTAACTGATAAAGGCACTTCAGTAATCACTGAGCAAATGACAGGTACAGATACTTATTTAACTCGTTGGAAAGATTACATTGGATATAATATCCTCCATGATGAAATAGGCACACCTAAACTATTCCAAGAAGTATATGCATGTCCTTATGGTAAAGTATATAATAGTATAAAAGAAGAGTGTGAATGTCCTGATGGATTTAAAGAAAATCCAGTAGGAGAATGCGAACCGGAAGGATACGAATTAGATGCTTTATGTGAAGTATATAGTAATGCAAATAAGCAATGTTTGCAATGTAAAGAGAATAATCAATTTTTAAATAGATGGCCAGATGAGTTCCAAGAAGAATGCTATAATCAATGTCCTCCAACTTTATACGAAGACCCTTTAATAAATCAATGTCGTCGATGTCATTCAACATGTTATGAATGTACCAATGAATTCTTTAATAATTGTTTATCATGTACTGGAGTTTTATATTTTAACTTTAAAGATAATACATGTATACCCAATTGTCAAACAGCTGAATTGACTCGTTCACTAACAAAGCCTAATATTTGTGTAATTTTCGATGCCGGAGCAGAATTGGTTAATGTTGGAGAAGAAATTCCTATTGATGTAAATACTTTTTTATTCATAGAAGCCAAAGTTGTCCAACCTACAAGTAGTGAATATGAAACTTTATGGTTATTTGATGTAGAAAAAACAAATTCGATAAATAGAGAACTTGGCTTAACTGATGATATTAAAAAAGCAGGTGAGCATCCTTTTACAGGGGATAGAACGAAATTAAATGTTACTTTAGATAATACCTTTTTTAAAACTGAACACAAATATGTTTTCGGTCTTAAAATATATGCCGAAAATAAAGGATTGGAAGTACCCGTCTATGTTTATTGGACTTTAACAATGAATTCACCTCCTTATAATGGAAGAGTTACAACAATGCCTTCAATAGGATTATATAACACTACTACCTTTGTTATAAGGTGTATCAATTATAAAGATGAAAATACTGAAGAAGAAGAATTAGAATACGATTTTTATTATATAGAGCAAAATACAAATATGAAAATTAAATTAAGTAAAGATTTTTCTAAAGTAAATGAAGTATATAGCAATTTCACTGTAAGATTTTATCAATTAGAATATTCCAATCTAACGATATATTGCACCGTCAGAGATAAATGGGGAGCAACATCTCAAAGTTCAAGTGTTATAACAATAGTTAACAACAAGCATTCTGAGTTATATAACTTAAAGCAAATCGTTTCCTCCTTTCATTTATCGGAAGAAAGCTACACTGATATTCAATTACTAGCAAGAGCTGAAATATTAATGAGTTTAGGCATTAATCCTTATAACGATCGAATGCCTTCTGCTTATTATACCACATATGAAAACAGTTTAACAGGAGATAAAGTGATAAAAACTGAACCACAATGTGTAAATGGATATTGTAATGATAATGGCAATTGCGAAGTTATTGATATAGCTATTACTTGTAAATGTAATCCGACACATTTAGGTAAACAATGCTTTATAGATAAAAATGGCTATTCAGACTTGGCTTATTGGTATCGAAAAATGTATGAAAAAATTATGGGAAAACTTACTAATAATTTAGCTAATGATCCTTTGAATGATTTATTATTTAATGCTATTTATAAATTATTTTTCGCTGCTCAAAATTTTTTCCAGAATGAAACTTTTTTTGAATATGACATGAACCAATTCAAAGATTATTTAAAAAGTGAATTTAATTATGTTACACAAAATTTGGAAACTTATAATAAAATATTTGATTTAGATGTTTTTTATTTTAATTACTTTTATACGATTGAAACACAAACTAAATTAACTAAGAAATTAAATGAAGGTTATCAATTCAGAAATAAAACTTTAACAGAAGAAGAAGTCCTTAAATTTAAAAATTATTTTGAGAAATTTTATCAAATGTTAGATGAAGATACTTCTTTTATGATCAAAAATTACCGCGAAGATTATGAATATACTTGTCAATATTTTAACTATTATATTGTTAAAATTGATGAAAATTTTGATGATAAAGAATTTTTTGAATCACTTAAAACTGTGCTTGTTTCTTATAAATCCAGTATTCTATTTATGAATTGCTTAAGGGCTAAATATCCAACTTTTAATTTTTATTTAAATTATATAGAATACCTCGTTAATCCAATGAGTTTTGATAAAACATTTTATCCCAATATAACCTCGCCTTATTTTTCCTTGAAAATATATGACTCAAATGCAAACGAAATTTCCTTGACAGAATGTCCTTCTAATTCTTTAATAAAAATTACAATGCCATTTAATGCTTATGATTGGCTAAATTACATCAATGAACAAAAATGGCTTTTTTTACCTGAGAATTACAAACTGGAAAACGATCCTGTTTTTCGTGATCCTATTTTAATAAGAGAAGATGGCTCTGTTTCAGATGATACCGTTGAAGAAAGAATTAAAATCTATTATAGGTACTATAATATAGTAGGCTTAGTTTATACTCCTAATCAAATAAATTTATACGAATATACTTCTATTTTATTCAAAAATATTACTGATGCTTTTTTCCTCATATTTGAAACAAATCATTTAAGTGGATTTAGTTCAATGCTCATTCCAAATCCTATGAAATTCTTTGTTGATGGAAGATTCTTCTATTTACCTAGATATATGGTTCTTTTGTTTTTAGAAAATCATTTATCTAATCCAGTATTTTTTTTAAATGCTGCTTTATTTGTTGCTTTTATTATAATATGCATTGTATTTAAATTTAGGGATTTTTCTTATTTTGATAATTTAGAAACCCTCGATTTCCTCATTAAAGAAGTTTATAAAAATAATTTTGGATATAATCAAATAGATCCTGGAATAAATGATGCTAATATATATAAATTAATAAATCATATAAATAAAGATTTAAGATTGGGTGATAATAAAGAAATCAAAGGAATGTTTGACCAATATGAATTTGGAGATATAAAAGAAAATGAAGAAGAGGATGAAAAAAGCGAAGAAATAAAAAATAATGATATTAATACCACAACAGGAAGAAAATTAATGATGCTATCAGGTGATAATTTCATAAATAAAAAGAAAGGAAATTTAGAAACAGAAAGTGATAAACAAACTGAATTAAAAACGAATAAAAAAAAGAAAAAAACCATAAGAAAAAATGGAAATACAAAAAGTAATAAAGGTACTCCACCTAAAAGAAAAATTAATAAAATTGAAAACATGATAACAAATGGAGATGAAAATGGAAATGAGAATAATAATTCAGAAGGAGATAATTCTCCACAAAATTTTAAAAAAGCAATAGAAATACAAAAAAGAAGAAAATCACAATTATCCCAAAATAATGCAAATAATATTAATAATAAAGGCTATAACCAAAAGGAAGAAGAAGAAGATTTTGACGAAAATAAATTAGAAAAAGTTTTATCTTCAGAAAAGAGTTCAAATAAGCCTAGATTTGTTGGTTTTTCCCAAGTGAATCAGAATTATGACTTAGCTTCTGCAAATTCAAAGCAAAATTTTAATTTGAGTAAATATTCAAAATTTTCTAAATTAAGTAAGCAATCAAAAAAAAGTTACTTTGTTGATAAAGACAATACAAGACCTAATCAATATATTTCGATAGAAAAATTTCATAATAAATCATACAAATTAAAAATAAATAATAATATAATAAATTACGAAGAAGAAAAAAAAATTGGTTTAGATGAATATACTCGATTAAATAACACCACATTTGAATTTTTTAAATATAACTTAAAAACAAGGCATATATTAATAGCTCCTTTTATCAATTTGACTTTATATCATAATCGTTGGAAAAAATTAATAACTTTATTAACACAATTTTTCCTTGAAGAATTATTCTTATCAATTTTTTTAACTTATGATGAAAATATATTATTAAATAATATATCTAAAATGATCATAGCAAGTTTACTAGCAATGATAATTTCTAATTTATTAATTCATTTAATTATACCATTTTTCAGTATGAGTTTTTATCAAAGGAGAAAAATGTATCGCTACGCAGAAAAAGGTGAAAAATTATATGTTTTTAAAGTGTGGGGTGAATTAAGCAATAAAATGAATATCAAAATAATTTTTGCTTTAATTATTATAGTTATTTTCTGGATATTAAATTTTTATATAACTTTAAGTTTTACTGCTGTCTGGAAAGTACAAAGAGTCACTTTTATTGTTTGCTTCTTAATAACACTTGTATTAGATTTAGTAGTTGGAGAAATTCTTGTTGAAGGAATTTGTGCTTTTCTTTTTAGTAAAAGAAAAAAATTTAATCTAATTAGGAATATTGGAGAATTATTTAATAGATATAGAAATTATAGAACTTTCTATCCTTGATTTTTATATAGCAAATTTGTGATATATTTATTATAATTGTTATAATAATAAATTATTTATGTTTTTATATAAGTAATAAATAAAGACTTAAAATATATCAAATATTATTTATTATAATTAAATAATTATTAATGAAAAATAATATTAAATAAAATATAAATATATATAATAATTATTAAATTATAAATTATATTTTATTTACAATCTCATTAAAAAATATTTTTAAGCTTTTTATTTTAAGGAAAAATAATATAAAAGGCTTTCACCGACTCTAATTTCAAAAATATCTCTTCGTTCAAATAATAAATTATTTTTTCTTATTTCATTTTCTATATAATCATCTTTATCTTTAATTTTTATTTTTATTTCTAACTTGTTTTTATCATTAATAACTCCACTTTTTATTGCAAGTAATTCTACTTTAAAAATATTCACACCAGTGTTACAAAAATATATTTTTTTTATTTCGAAAAAAGGCTCAAATAATTTACTTATCCTAAAAATTAAAGACTTATGTTGTTGATAAAGATTTATATTTTTCCAATGAGAACAGATTTCTTCACTTTCTGATATTCTCGGATTGTTAATTTTTTTTTGTTCCAAAGTCGTTAAATAGTTTTTTAAGTTAAAAATTTTTACCAAAATTTTTATCGAAATAGGGTCAACAAATCCATTATTTGTTGTATACAATTCCAAATTGATAATACCTTTATCATTTAAAGAAAAAGGTAATATTGGTTGAATATTAACTATATTATTATTCCCGTCTTTTTCGAAAAGACTTAATTCTTTCGAAATATAAATAGGATTATTATTTGAATATGAATTATTTTTATATTTTTCAGGATATAAATCCAAAGTATAATAATCATATAATTTGGCTCGTTTTATTTGTTTCTCATATTCTTCTTTTGTTATTAGCTCTTTTTTTGCTTTCATCTTTTGATAATAACTATATATGTAACAAATTTGGCAATAAACTGGATCTTTAAAATTTTGATTTGGTCCTAAATTTATTTTATTCTTATGGAAATTATTTATATCATTAATAAATCTGAAATTAATAACAAAATCAATTTTTAAAGCTTCTTTTATCTTAGAAAGCACCTAAAGTGCATTTTAGTATCTCGAAAATATTATTATATTTATTTAAGGATTCTTTCATGCAAAAATAATAAGCATTTATTAAAGCGGTATTTATTAAAATGCATAATTGTTTATTTCTTGCTTTGATTAAAGCAAGAATGTCTTTATAACTTAAAAATCTAAGAACGCAAAAAAAGCCATCGTCTTTTAATATTCTTTGTATTTGCGATATTTTAATTTTTTCTGTATTTTTTTTTCCGATATTTATATTCAAAGTCAAAGGTCGTTTTTTATTTTTGTTATCATAAGTTATATTTTTCCTATCGAAACAATAATCACTTTTTATACTATCTCTTTTTATAGAACTTTCCGTTGTTATATTTACTTCATATTTTCCCATTTTTCCAAATGTTTTCCCATCTAAAATTTTTTTTCGGTGATATACTCCTATTTTAGCACTATTAGGATTTGAATAACGGAACGAACTGTTATAAGTATTATTATATAAATTTTTTGAATTTTCATTTTTATCAAAATTTTGTAATTTTAATTCCATTTTAGGGATTTTCCTTTTTAAAAGAGATTTCTCATTTTCTTCTCTATTTATACTTATTATTCTATTTTCTATTTTATTGATATCTTCATTTAAGGATGAATCTTCTATTTGTCTCTCTGATGATTGTTGATTTGTTTTTTTGTTCTTAGCGTTGTTTGAATATATGTTATATAAATTACCCTGAAGTAATTCATTTTTTCCTTCGAGATTTTCATCTATATCATTCATTTTTATATTTTTTTTTAATGAAAAATAATTAGCAGAAGAGCGTTCTTTTTTATTTGGGTATTTTTTTTTGGTTGAATATTTCTCTATAATTTTTTTTTCTTGTTCTATGTTTAAATTATTATAAAATGAATCATTATTTTTATTATTTTTATCAAAAATGTTTTTGTAATTAATTTTGGGTGATAATGATTTACTCTTTTTATTAGTATTATTGCTAAATAAAAATTGGAATTTATTTAAATGAGAAGATAAATCAGGAACACTTTTATGTTCTTCTAAAGAAGTAGAAGAAGGAGATGAAACCGGTTCACATTGTTCTACTTCTTGAATTTTTGTGTTTATTGGAATTATTGAATTTAAAGCCATTTAAATTAAATTATTTTTAAAATTTAATTATTTTTAAATTTATTATTATGCTTATTATATATCTTATAAATATATATTTTTAAATGTTTATTTTTATATAAATAAAATAATTAATAATTATTTTCATAATTTAAAAAAATTAAAGTTATAGAATTAAAAATAAAAATTAATATAAATTTTAAAAATAATGACTTCATATAATATCGAATCTGGCGACTATGAAATAAAAATGTCTTCAGATAAAGGCTATGATTCAACAATATCAAATTTAAAGTCGCGTCTTTTTGATTTAGAGCAACAAGAAAAAGATCATAACGCATTAAAACAGAAATTGTCTCAATTAAAAAATCAATTCCAGTTATTAACATCGACTAAAAATAAATTAGAACAAGAACTAAAACAAAAAGATGATACATACAACCAAAGAATTTGTAATTTGAGAAGTGAAAATGAGAATCTTCAATTAAGTTATAATGAAAAGCTTTCTTTGAACAAAAAATTATTTACAGAAAATGATTTACTAGAAAAAGAAATAGAAGAAAGAGACAATGAATTAAATGCTTTGAGAAATAAATTAAAAGATTTAAATAACCAATTCGGTCAAAGTGTAGCCGATAAAGGAGATTTGGAAAACCAGGTCCAGAAATTAAAAAACATAAAAGCCTCGCAAATAAATGAGATAAATAAACTTACCAAAGAAAATAAAAATTTAAGTCAAATAGTAGCCGATCAAGATAAAAAACTTCAAAAAGCCCAAGAGGATATAGCCATAATGGATAATCAAAGTCAAGAAAATGATATAAACATTCAAAATTTAAACATTAAATTACGTTCACTTATGGATGATATTTCCAACAATCAAAATGTTCTTAATAAAAATAATTTAGATAATCGTAATTTAGACGATAAATTAAACGATTTAAATAACCAATGCGAGAATTTGAAATGTGAAAATGCTGATTTGAACAATAATATCTTGAAAGAAAAGGCTTTAATCGCGGATAAACAAAGACAAAATGATAATTTAAATGCAATAATAAATGATCACGAAATGCAAATGAATGATTTAAATGATAAATATAATACTTTAAATGCATTGTATTCTCAAGCGACAAATGATAGCAAAATTTCCCAAGTAGAAAATGGTAAATTAAAAGAACATATAATGTTATTAACTCAACAAAATCAAAAATTGCTTGGAGAATTAGAAAATATCAAAGACCAAGATTTAAGAATGAAAACTTTGCTGAGTAGGAAGGAACAAAGTTCAGTGATATTAAGAAATGTTCATGGCTGTATTGAACAAGCTACGATATGCTTAGATAAAATCGAGAATGATCCTATTAATTATGGAAGAAGTAATAATAATTTAATGAATAGCACTGCCTCGACTGGGAAATATAGAACTAGTTCTCCTCCTATGAGATATACTTATGTGAGCAAAAATGAAAAATAAATTAATATTTATTAAATGATTTAAAATAAATTTGTTTTATTTATTTTTTGAAGATGAATGATAAATTAAATTTTAAATTTAAAATTATTTTTATTTTTAAATTTTAATGAAATAAAAAATACAGAAAAAATTAAAATATCGCAAATACAAAGAATATTAAAAGACGATGGCTTTTTTTGCGTTCTTAGATTTTTAAGTTATAAAGACAT